>JANRGW010007947.1:0-42659 GCA_024733675.1 Psilopsiagon aymara
CTTGGAGTATTGTGTGCAGTTCTGGTGTCCTCAACATAAAAAATGACATGGAACTGTTGGAACAAGTCCAGAGGAGGGCCACGAGGATGATCAGGGGACTGGAGCACCTCCCGTATGAAGGGGATGTTCCTATAGGATGGGACTGTTGAGCCTGGAGAAGAGAAGGCTGCGTGGAGACCTCATAGCAGCCTTCCACTATCTGAAGGGCACTTATAAGGATGCTGGGGAGGGTCTCTTCATTGAGGAATGTAGTGACAAGACAAGGGGTAACAGATTCAAATTTAAACAGGGGAAGTTTAGATTGGCTATGAGGAATAAATTCTTTACTGTAAAGGTGATAAGGCACTGGAATGGGTTGTGCAGGGAAGTTGTGAATGATCTATTCCTGGTGGTGCTCAAGGCCAGATTGGACAGAGCCTTGGGTGGCATGGTTTCATGTGAGGTGACCCTGCCCATGGCAGGGGGGTTGGAACTAGATGATCTTCAGGTCCTTTCCAACCCTAAATATTCTATGATTCTATGATTCTGTGATTTTATGCTATGCTCATCACTGTTAAGAATGTTGTTAAAATAAAACACAATGCTTTTTTACAGGAAGGATACAAGAAAATTAGATACATAATGGCCACAGCCACAGAGATTCACTTCTGGAAGCAGCAGTGCAGATGCGGCAACTCCCAATGACTCCCAGGTGGTGGTCAGAAATAACCATCCAGCTCAGGGAAAGTAGGATGTGGACACTGCTTAACCCACCTGAATACTGATCAGACGGGTTTTCTCACCTTCAGAAAACACCATCCTTCCCACAGCATCTGATTCAGGGAGCATAAAACCAAGAATTTCCAAGCCTGACCCTAAACTGGAGGGTGAAGGTGCACCCCAGGCTGAGGATGCACATACAAAGAGGAGCAGGAGCCTCCGCCAAGACCTGAGTATACAGATAGAAGCTGGGCTTCTGAAAGGCCGTAATTGGGGCTTATAGCTATACAAGGCTACCATTGGACACAGTTTGTGGGACAATCTTTTTAACTTCTCCCTCAGTGATGTGAGTTTACTTACTGTGAGGACTTCTATTGCTCTTCATTGGAGCCATGTGATAACATCTGCAAGGTTTTTCTCCGAGGGGAGTACAATAGAAACCTCTTTGCTTCTTTTTCTCTGAGTCAGAAGAATCTTGAAGAAAAGACAGGCCCTTCTCTCCGAGGAAACAACAGAGCATGGTGGGGTGCAGGAAAAACGACATTTCTGGAGCACAGGGTGAGCATGAGTGACCCAGCAAGGAAGACAGGAGCCTGGAGTACTGTGAGGCCATTGAGAATCTCAACAGAGATTACAGAAAGATCTTTGATGTCACAACAAAAATGGACTGTAAATTTTGTCACAACCCAAAACATTGCTGGGTTGCTGACGTTCAGTACAGCCCTGTCAGAACGCTCCTGTCTTGCCACAACACACTTGAGGAGGAAGTTCATTTACAAGCTCTCAATTTACTACATTTTGTTCTAAAATTCCTCCATGGTAAGTTTATTCCTTCAGCTTTTATTCAAATAAAACCTGCAATGCCTTCACCTGTCAGTGACTTTAGGCAGAATTTAGACGTGCACTCAGACCCGTAGTCTGGCTGGTGAGGAGCAGCAAGAGCTGAGGGAGTGATCATCTTTAGATGTCAGAGCTGCCTGTGGTGTCTCTGCGACTTAAATTGCTTTCAAGTCCTAAGTGGACTTTCTCATTCAGATACAAAGTCTGAAAGATCAGAGTACCACTTGGGCGCCAGTGACACGGTAAGGTAACACAATTAGAGCTTGCTAGCTTCTGGGTATGCGGTAGCAAACATCACATCTGCTCCTGCATGCACTCCAGTCGGAGTTAGCAGATACACACGTGTGTCCAGGAAAGCCCCAAAGCAAGGCACTGCTCAAACTGCTGGCTTGCCCCTGATCATCAAGCACTGAATTCAAGATACACATGGGCCAAAGTAAATTAGGATGAATAATGTCACATCTGCTCTAAGACTAAATTAACGTATTCATGCAGTAATTTAGTGTTTCCAGTGTTATCCAATGTTGTGGGGTTTTTATTTTTTGTGGTATTTTTTTGGGTTTGGTCAGCTTTGATTAACTGCTTTGTACTTTTGTTATTGTGGGCAATAGCAAAACAAGTGGAAGTTTGAATTGGTTTTGTGTATCTGCATGCATATTTTAAAAAAGACAATTTTGTTTTCAGCTCTTTCAGAACCAACATGGATAAAATCACGTTTTGCCACATTTTGACTTATTTCTAATGAGTTTCATCTGGTACATTTTTATACAGCAAAACAGAGCCACAGAAAATGCAACATTTCATCCTTCTGCAAATTGGCAGCGAAAAATTACCAGGCTAACTTTGCTTTTCTGATGCTCTAGGTTTTATAACAGATAAATGACTGACACAGGAAAAGGAGACTGCGCGAAGTTTCACTGAGTTTCAACAGGAGGACAGATTTATCCCTGGCATAACTCAAGCAAAGTTAAGGGAAGAGTCTGGCTTGGAGGCTCTGGGCGGATTTCTACAATTTATGGTTTACAAATCCACCCTAATCCTTGTCCTTCCTATCTGTTATGGGCTACTCACAGGCAATAAGTATCTGTCACGTTGCCAAAGAGCAGTTGTTTATTTAGTTTTAAGTGAGTTTGGGAGTCAATTTGTTTGTTTTTACAGGAGGTATGATGGATGCAATTACAGGGGCAATAATATGCATGGTTACAGAGTAACTGCTCTGTGGATCAGAAAACAGCAAAACCATCCATCTTCCATGTGTGCAACCACCGCAACTCTTACCTTGAAGTGAATGAGATCTCTGAGAAACTGTGCAGAAATTTATCTTCACAAAAGTTTGGGGTCAAACCAGATTGAATCATACCCCAGAATGCCTGTGGTATTAGTGTGACAGGAAGGGAGATTCAATTCCTACTTCAGTATGGGATGATTTATATCTGGGGAACTCTCTCAACTCCTCCCTTCTCAGTTTGGGCATGAACATTTGGTGTTACTATCAGAACTGGGTCTCTGTCTGAACAGAGGATGCTGCTTGGATGTGATGGAGGAAACATCACAAGGAGACTCAATATTTAAGCAGTCAGAGCTGGTCCTTCTGAATCAAGCAACATACTGATTTTGAGCTTATTTCCCTGCACACACATAAGATTAATTCCCCCCGTGCCTCTCCCTTTCCCTATAAGATGGCTCTGTTAGAGACTCTTTCACTAGAGTGTGCAAATCCTGATTTGCATTGCCTTCACTGATATAGTCTCTCTCCCAGCACTTTTAGGGCCGGCAACCTTTTCTTATGTCTAGACTCTATAATCTGATTTATTCCCCCATTTGATTTCATCTCTTATTTAATAGCTCTTTCACTTGCACCTGCCCTTTTATTTTGTTATTTTTTTCTCACCTCTTTACTATTTGACCTTTCCTAGACCTTATTTAAAAAACGTATATTGTCCTTTCTATTGCTATGTTGTTCGTTCTGGCCTTTTCCTCCAGCCTCTCTTTGACCTCACAGTTCACTCAAAGAAGGAGGGATAAGGAAAGTGAAGGCAAGAAAGTCAAATCTAGCACTGATTTCCATGGGACTTGATTCTGGCTCACCACAGTCTTGAAAGTCCTGCAAAATCTGTGAAACTCTGAGAGGCCACCAAGTCCTGGGATCGTACCCCAAGAATATTGAAGTATTGAATATTTACAACCCCCTTTGCATTCACTTAGTATTATCTGATCAACTTTAAAAGTTCTTCTGAGTTATATTCAAGTACAGTCAAATACCATGTATTTGCGAGAAGACTGAAAACATAAGACTTGATGTAGAAATTAAGGATAGATATCAGGATTTGACCCACTGTTGAAAAGCAGGGGATTCTTGCAATAAAATAATAAGCATCACCCTGAAGAAGTTCCACCACATTTAGGAAATCCCTGTTCTCAGTGTTAGCTCCCTAACACAGCACAGCAGCATGGATGGAGCATAGACAAGAACAGCATTGTATACAGACAGAACTGGAAAAAAGTCTGTTACCATGATAGATTTGTGTAGTAACAGCCAAGGATGATAAATTTCACAAGTTGGTCAGGGTTAAATTGGTAAATCATGCAATCAGTTATGGGTTAAATATTAACAGAAGATGCCCTCCAAAAAAAAGGACAAAGTTGATTACATTCTTTCAAATGATTCCCAGATGTTAAAGTGTGCTTTCCAATGAAAATAATTATATAATCTGAAAACCTGGACACCATGTAGAAGGAATGGTAGTGAAAATTACTGAGTTAACAATCTAGGCCTATGGCCATTTTTCTCTCAGAAGACAAACAAGAAAACTTCTCATGTACTGAGAGCTGTTGAAGTGAAAAATTGTGAATTTAACAGATTTCAAACTTAATGCATTAACTGTCCTGCTTTCCCTGGAGCTTAAAATGCAGTCATTTTTGCACTTTTTGTGAGACTGTGATTTATCAGAACTGTTTTCTTTTTCTATGGTTTGCAGCGTATGCCTTCAAAGTAAAGATCAGGTTTTCAAAGCCATTTAAATCTGTAGCTGCAAATGTCAGTGACAATAAGGCATGTTTACTACATATACCTTGCCTGCATATTTCTGTACAGCAGCCTGTCCCTTTCTCATTCATTACTTTTTATTTTTCTTTAAAGAATTGACAGCTCCAAGTGCCCAAAATCATTCACATTCTAGCTACTGTTTATGAGCTATTAGGCTATACCCAACATTTGTACTCTTTTTATTCAACTTCCAATATTCAGAATTCTTGGGATGCTACTCCTGGTGTAAGCACTTGCTTCTTTGTCTTCCCCTTGTTTTCCAAATTAGAGATGAAATTCTCATCCAATACCATAGAAAGATTTTCAGAAAAATATCAAATGAATGGAGCTTCTGGGAACTGGTAACGTCATAATGCCTTCAAAATGGAATTAAAATAGACACATTGCCATTCAAGACCTACCATTTTAAAACTTTGAGAATTACTTTTGAACTGCTGGCTAACTAATTAATAGACTCATAGGTAAATGTTTGTCCAACAATTAGTTCCTTGATTGCTTCTCCTTTTTTGCTTGTAACAGTTATATGAATCTCCAAGTGACTTCTTAATAATGGAATTTGCTGGCAAATATACTTCTAAATTAGATCTCTGAGATAGACATACTGATCAGATCTCAGATAGGACCTCACCTGTGATGGGTACTCCCAACTGTTACGGTAAGAATGACTGAGTTAAACTTCTGAAAACATTTACTAATCTTTTGTAGCAATTAATATTCTTATCGGTAGTGCAGACCAGATTTCAATCACAAGACACCAGCAAGGCAAAGAACACCATGCATTGATTTTCAACTCTAAAAAATTTTCTCCTCTTTTTTGTCTCTGTAGGTCATCCTTGATGACACTGTTGTTGTGACAGATTTTAATGTAAAGAATATGTCAAGAGAAGATGGAGAAGTAAGAATAGTGTTCTAAAAGATGAGGTTGCTCATCTCAGAGATGTGGTGTGCTAAGGAAGCATGTATCTTTCAAATACTTCATTCTGATCACAAGTTAGGATATCTGACTTCAAATATCAAAAAGTTAATTGTTCAGGTGAGTGCTGGTGACCTTGTGCCACCTTTATAGGAACTGGAGAAAAATAGACACCATCAGACAGTGATCTATCAGACTTGGCCTTGGTGCCTAGGATGCTCCAGATCTTGGGAATCCAGGGTCTCCCTGAATGAATCTCCCTCTTGAGGTGGCACTTCTTCCCCTTACCTATGAAAGGCACCTAAAGTGACTAGATCATGTAATGCTCTTTTATACCTACATTAGGGAAAATGACCCAAGATCACAGGTAGAGCTACAGAGAAGAGCTCTATGCCTGTCTAGAGCTTTGGAGGCCACAGGGATAACCCAAGGCCAGGGGTCCCTGACACAGGTAGAAGGTTACTGAAGAACTGTGTCCAAGCAGAACCCAAGAGCCCTATGGAGAAATTTCTGCTAGCTAAAAATCCCACCAGCTTCACCTTGCAGTGAGGAATGCATTGTGCTCAAGCTGGTGCATTCAAATGAACACAAATTAGTGGCAGTGCTTTTGAAGTGGTATCATCTTCACCAATCTTAAAAATCCTGTTAGCTACCTGACAGAATAGCTTATATTTTTCTTTAAGTGCTGACAAATATATTTTCTAACTGAGATCAAAAGGATATTATTTTCCCTTGAGTGCACTGATGTTTTATTTATGCATATTTTTTTTTAAAAAAACCCTCTATTTTTTAAAAAATCTCTCTGATATTTAAGGAGTTTATGAGTTTTGCATTGGATTTGTTTTTTTCTTAGTAAAGGTTTCTTTTAATCAAATATATTAACTATTTATTAGCTACGGTTGAAAATAAACTTTCAGATCTGGAGGGCAAACACGTTGTAAAGCTCTCACAGTTTAATCCTGGATTATGCAAACACTTGAATACAGGGAAGCTCATTTAAGCAAGAGGAGCAGCAGGTCTGCAAGGGCTTGGGGTAGTGCTCCCTCTGCTCTATTCGCAGGCACCTGCAAATCTGTAGCTGTGCTTAGGCAATGGTTACCCAAACTTTTTCAGACCAAAAGTCAAGAAATAAAATACACGAAGAGCAGCTGTCAGCAGCACTGGTAGCATCGCTGGCAGAATTGCTGGGTGTTTGTGCCAGAACGAGAGAGCTCTTCCCTGAGTATTTCCAATGTTGCCCACCTTTGTCTTCCCTCAGATATGTTCACTTCCTCAGTTCAGGCACCTCCTCTCATTTCTCCTTGCCTCCTGCCTTCCCTCCATGGAAAAACCATGCTGTGTTTTTTCCAGCCAGAATGTCAGGTTTTCACATTTTGTTCTTACCAAGTAGCCACAAAGCTGTCTGAGAACCCAAATTACTGCACTTCTAGAAATCAGTGCTAAATATCTGTGCTGAAAAACACTCTGTGATTCAGAAGGCAGCTTCATTAACCAGTAATGAACAGTGTGGAACATCAGGGCAGCACTCATGCAAGAGCTGCAGCCACTGGAGGGTTGCACAGTGGTGCCCCAATTCATGTCCCTGCTTTTATCACCTCTGTTTTTTTGCAGGTCCATCACTTAGCTGCTGCAAATTCAAACACTAGGACACATTATAGCAGGACCCACACTCACCAATTTAAACACCAGAAAGAAATTTGTATGTTTGTCTTCTGTTACTTTGGGTGCAGCTTGAGGTACCTTAAAGAGACCTGATTTTCAGAAGAAGCTAACAACACATTTATTGGGTGTCTCAAATGTAACATTCAGATGCAAGAACAAAATTAATCTTTTGGTTCTGAAAATTCTGTCTTAAGTGTTTGAGGCTGGATGTCCTCAGTTTTTACATTTACAAAAACAACTTGAAAAGGCACAACTCATCATGGCTCCAGTGATCTTCTGTGGACTCTGATGTTTCCCCAGCTTACTTTTCATTAGACTTTTCCTTGCAGTAATTTTTAAAGAAGCTTAGATCACCTGGTGATAAAATCTTCAAATTTTGTTTACTTTTAAATGGATGTAACTATTGAAGTGCATCTTGTTCATAGTTGCTGACAATAACGCAGGAAATGGAAGCAGAGTGCCTTTGTCCATAAATGCGTGATGAAGTGAAAAATAAACTTAAAGTGATCCAGACCATAAAAATGCAAGACAAGAGACTGCCATTGGAAAAAAAGTGGTCTATTAAATTAAGATGCTACTAGGTGTCATTGTGGCTCTGTGGGCAGCATGTCTGTCTCGCAGCCAAATACTTGTAGGTTCAAGTCCCATATTGGGACTTTGGCTCCTGTCCAGTGTACTGCAGTAATAAGCACCATGTGGCACTTTTAGAGGTGTCACCCTTCAGAGGAAATGTTAAAATTACTGTCCTTCTGCCAGCTCTCCAGTTGGAAATTAAAGATCCCCCAAGCATCCTTTGAATACAGTGAGTAATAACCTTGGGGCCAGGGCCAAGATTTCCTCTTTCAATAAAGTAACTTGTATTGGACAAGGCTTATTTCACAAAACAGCAGAAGTCATACAAACCAATGGAAAAACCTCATTAAAAATGTCATAGTTCCTTTATGTATTTTTAACATAGCAAGTCACCTATTTGATTAAGTTTCAATACCATCTTTAAGCAGCTGCCATGAATTGCCCATACAGGGACATTCAAAACTACAAAGAAAACAATTTCCTCTACACTTCTTTGGGAAACTGTTAACTCCCATAGACACCTTTGAAAAACTAAGCCCAGGTTCAGCAAAGGTCCATGAAAAACGTTTAACAAGACCATATTTCAGAACAAACCTTCAGTGCCGAGCACCACAGCAACATTCATGGCCTGTTAAGTGTGAAAAAACTGAGAGATCTGTCAGGAGCTTCATGTGCTGCTCCATTCTCTTAAGTACCAAGAGCTGATACACTCACATTTCTAAATGTATTCTTGCACTGGGGACTGTTAACCTGGCCAGCTGGTATTTGCATGCCATTAAATCAGCTTTTGAGACATTTTCCACAAAGAAGGAATCATAGCAAAGTTATTTAATTGCAATGGGCAAATATCCTGCCAGTTGCATATGTCTATAACTGTGGAAGAGATTTTTAGCATTGCCCATGTGGGTCAAGTGAAGCAGAACACAATGTGCTCTGAGCTAAATCCTCTATCCCCCACTGTCCCTGGAAAGGTATCCTGAAATACTGTACCTTACTGTGCCAGGAAACTGTTAACTATTTGGGAAAAGCTGGAATGACATCTCATAACCTGCCCACCTCTCCTGTCTCCCAGATGATTGTCTCTTCAAAGCTTCACTGTGAGCAGGAACTTCCTATGCCTTTATGATGTGCCACCCAGCTGACACACAGGCAGGCAGAACAGCAAAGACACGTAGAACCCCAGTGGCAATGGGTCACAATTTCTTGTCACAAATCTTAGGTTTGACTGATAATATTAAAGAGTAAGAGTTTTCACTTGCTTCTCTCTCTCTCCTGTTTTATAATTGTAATAGGCTCCTGGCTCTGTATAACAGCTTGGTGATGCTACTTCTTGCAAGTCACATGCCCCCACCTGCGAAACTAAGCATTAGCAGACTGTTTTTCAGCCACCGTAAACTCACACTGAACAGCAAGAAAGTACTTCAAGGTACACATAAGAGAGGTCAGAGGATTTTGTTCTCCTGGCAGCTGAGGAAACAGGAGTGCCTTTTGCAAACCTGGACCTCAGACGAAAGAATCCAGCCCTTACATATCTAAATCCTCCCTGTATCAGGTGAGGAGATACTGCCTGTGCAGCAGGAGGAAGGGTGAGGTGCCACAGGGCAACAGCCTGCAAAGTTGCACTGGACTCTCCTTTGTGAACTTCACCGTTAATGTATTTTGCCATTATTTTTTTTTTATAAACACAGAATGTACCCGAGGCCCTGAAACCCGCGTATGTTATAGAGAAACCGCTGTTTGCCTATAGTGTCAGAATCCTTGTATTTTGTTTTTGATTTTGTGGCATGTTTCCTTCAAGCAGACAACAAAATGAGCTCGCCTGATGGTGTCAGGGTGCATTAGGAGTTCTACATAGTACAGTTAGACATGTGCCAAAGATTTCCTATTACTGCCCACTCACAAATATATTTTTAACTCAGTTTTATAGGATGGGTTCTTGTGGTTTCTTACTCCTGAACAAGTTTCCCCTCTCTGCTCACTAGCCTCTGAAGAAAATGAATGATAGGAACAGAAAATGGCTTCTGTCTCCTTTATACCATTCTCATTTCAGATCTGCTGTTCATTTCTCATACATCCAGTCTCAAGTACTCTTCTGAACCCCTCACTTCACTGACCTCCTTTCTTAATTTAATCTGGACAAAGCACTGGGTTCGTTTCAAGTCATAAAGCTTGATTTGCTGTGTGCTCTTGGCAAATGTGAATAAGCTCCCTGGCTTCTTTTAATCAGCTATCAGAATAATTTTATTTTTTTTTTAACCTGCAGCAATTAGGTCACCAAAGCAAGCAGTCTCTCGTGTTCTACTGAGAACAAATCTATCCTTCTCTGACTTGCCGCATAATTTAGTTATTAATGCTTGATATAATTTTAGTTTCCATGTAAGGCAACCCCATAAGAGCAATTATACCCTTTCAAATGCAAGGTTACTACTGCTAGAACTAGTACTCAGAGAGCCTGGTGCTGCACTGTATTGGGTAATACTACTACTTCCTACAACTCATATTGTAATATTTGTCTACCTCCCTAGCCAACAACAGTGTTCTACTGGCACACTCCCCACGACTCTGCACTGAGCTAGTATGTGGAGGATCTGTTATCAATTAGTTAATAATTTAGCAACGGTTTGAAGATATAAAGCAGCTGCTAAAAGCTAAGCCTTATTATTATCGTAACTACTTATTTTTTTTACCTTTTAGTATTTTCCTTCAGAAACCGTTATTGTATTATTAACTACATTTATCACCTCCTAGTCCTGACATTTAAATGTCTGAAATGTTTTTATGTAATTACACTGTTTGGTATCACAACACCTAAGATGCCTCCCCCTGCATGAAAATTTGCATGCCTAAATTTTGTTGTAAGAACCCATACAGTTTCTATTAACTGATTTCAAAAAGACAAGAAAATAGTGTGTTATAACATCTTATTTCTCCGGCTGGAGCAATTTTCCAGATTAAATTATTTAAGGAGTCTGGAAAAGCTTTTGGCCACTAGGCTGATTTTCATTTCCAAACTCTGCTTTTCCTGGTTCTGTCTTAGTTCCCTTACCACTCCAGGGATATCTGATACCTCTGGTGCGTTGGGAAAAATCTCTTCTGAATCACGTGTTTTGAGGATCTGATTGGCACTCAAATTGGGCTGCTAGGTACAATTAGAAATCCCGTATTTCAAGAAAGACTTGCAGTAAACACATGTACTTGGAAATCTAAGAGGCACAATAGCAGAATTCAGTAAGGTGGCTCCAAATATTGTTGGTCAGAAGAATGATGTACCTTCATGTTCACC
Source organism: Psilopsiagon aymara (assembly GCA_024733675.1). Lineage (NCBI taxonomy): Eukaryota > Metazoa > Chordata > Aves > Psittaciformes > Psittacidae > Psilopsiagon > Psilopsiagon aymara. Next base: position 11,017 of record JANRGW010007947.1, read on the forward strand.
TTTACACACTGTATAAATTGCTCAAATGCAAACAAATTTTGTCTGACACATGCAGATGGAGCAAGATCTATTTGTAGCATGTACAAATTGTAGCATGCTGAGAATAATGGAGCCCTGCTCCCTGAGTTAGCTTGTGTCGGTGTTGCACTCTGCATAGAAAATAAATTGCAATTATACTAAAACATGAATTAGAGCAACTGTATTGTCTCATTTAAGATGTCAATTTCCACTTTAATGCAGGACTGAAAGATGCAACTGAAACAATTTGAACATACAGATATTCTCCTACTCTAACAATAGGAGCTTGTTCAAAGGCTAAGATGGCCTGTAACATGGTCTTCTCTTAAATTTAATTTGAATTCCAATAAGCCTCACAAAAGAAACTTTAAATGATCTGTCTCATAAACTTCACAGCCTTTTGAGACTGAATATATCAAAATTCTGCTAGTGTTGTAAGTCATTACATACCTTCAAGCCTGTCAGAAACACACCATTTATGTAACAACACTTCAGCTCCTTCTGGAACAACTAATTAAATGGTCCTTTTACATACTTGCCTTGTCCTGCCTGTAGCTATTAGGACACATCACGCGTTTTCAGTCAGTGTGAGGGCACTGGAGTTAGCTTCCTGGAATTCCATCAGGATAAAAATAAAGTGGTTCTTAATATGTGACACATCATTCAGTATCGCTTGTTCCAGACACTATGGGAGAGGAAAATAATGCATGCTTTGTCACTTGGGACTGTGTTGTGCCATGTGGATCCATTTTAGAGCTCAGTGCTTTTGATGGGGACTGCAGCTAATCCCATTCTCAGGTACCAGTACTGAAAGAGCATGACTGATGTGCATACCATACACATAACCTGTGAGCTGGCTTGTGCAAAAAATGAGGAGCTTGGCAAACCCCTTTCTACAAACAGAGAAAGCGAATCTGCTCTGTTATATCTGGGGGCAGCTGAGCTGACAGTGCTCTGCCTTCATCCACAGCCCAGGAGATTCAAACAGTGCCATTGGGAAGTACATATTCAGCTCTTAGCCCGAATCCTGGCAAAGGCAGAACTTTTTGCTCTGCCCAACAGTGCAGCAGAGCTGAGCATGCTCTCCAGAAACATCAGGGGAACTTGTGGGGAGTAGAACTTCTACTGAGCAATCAGGCAGTAATGCCTGGTGATGTGGTCTAGCTGGTGGCTAGTAAGTAGCCAGTAATGGAGCTTATGTCTGAAATGGATCTTCAGCACAACAAACAGGAAGATAACATGGGGCAGCAATGTGCAACTATGGCAAAGAACAGTAATGGAATGCAGGGCTGCATTAGACAAAGTATTGCCAGCAGGCTGAGGAAAGTGATCCTTCACCTGTATTCAGTACTGATGAGCTGGAGTATTGTGTTTGGTTCTGGGCCTTCCAGTACAAGAGGAGCATCGATATATGGGAGAGAAAAAAGAGACACTAAGATAATTAAGGCACTGGAACTTCTCTCCTGTGAGAGAAAGTCTTATGCAGCTGGGACTGTTCAGCCTGGAGAAGACAAGGTGCAGGGGGACCTTATCAGTGTATGAAAATACCTGAAGGCAGGGTGCAAAAAGGATGGAGCCAGGCTCTTTTCAGTGCTACCAGGACAAGAGGGAATAGTCACAAACTGAAACATGGGAGTTTCTCTCTGAATACTGGGAAACTTTTCTGCACTGTGAGGATGAGGATTTTCTGCACTGGCACAGATTTCTCACAGAGATTGAGGAGTCTCCATCCTTGGAGATATTCAAAAGTTATCTGGACATGGTGCAGGGTAGCTGTCTCTAGGAGGCTCTGTTTGAGCAGGGGTGGTGGTCTATATGACTTCCAGAGGCCTCTTCCAACCTCAATCCTTTTTGATAACAACTGTGAAAGTGTAGTGCTAATGAAGGAAAAAGAGGCATAGCTGCCTAAGTTTCTTACATTGCTAACATGAAAACAAGTAAAAGCAGCTGCTAAGTTTGCACATGCCAGGGATGTTAATTAACAGACTGATAAAGCCAGAACTACAGTGAGATTTATCTAGTAGTATACAATATCCCTCAACTTTTATTATCTTGATAGTGCCTCAGTATTCCCTTTAGGACTTTTTCCTCTTACCTGGGGCTCCTTCCAGCTGCTAATGGCTCTGCACAGCCTTCACAGGTCCTTTCCAGTCAGTGTCACCATATCTTGCCATGAACCTGCCACTCCTTCAGCATCAGCAGCAAGAGCTGCAGCCAGCAGGATTCAATGTTTGAACTCTCACACAGCCTGTGTGTCAATTCTGCTTCAAGCCCATTCTCCAGCCTGTGCTTGGACTTCAAAGCCGCAGTCTGGTGCACTGCATTGATTTTGCCTCCAGAGACAATGAGAATATTTGCTTTCTCTGAGAATACTTTTTTACTGTGGCAGAAAATCAGATGTGGGCTTATATAAACAAAGGACTCTGGAAGAGCGTCTGGGACAGCAGACTGCCCAACAGAGAGACACCATGGCCTACTTCCACTCTTTTGCCTCTTGAAACTGATCCCTAGAGCCATAATCAACAAAAAGAACAAGAGCATCAACTTCTTTCAAGGAACTCTCATCCTGCATCTCATAGTAATTGCTATGTGCCTTTGCCTGCAACCTTATTTTGTGCAGAACCTTCATTTGCCCTCAGACATCAAACGCACCCAAACTTTGAAGAAGTTTGAATACTGATCTGGTCTTTGCAGCTGAAGCACACCTCTGGCATAATGATGAAAAAAGAAGGAATGTATTGAAGCAGAACAGAGACATACTTCTTCCAGAAATGACTCTAATCAAGCAGCTGCTTAAAGCATGAGGTCATGTCAAAATGTTCCCCAATATGGTGAATACAGTTCTGATGTAAGTAAGTTTATCAAAATACTAACTGGATTAAGCTCATAACATTACTAGGTCCCTCCACTGGCCTCTTTATGCAAGTGTGAGTGTGTTAAGGCACAGGTTTGTTCCACAGACTCTGTTAGAGGGTAATAATTTATTTCTGCTTCATCAGATCTTAAATGGGAAAGTAAATTTAAATGAGTTACACCTAGAAGAGGCATATCTGCAGAGCAATTTTTTTTTTTCCAGTACAATCAGGTATACACTTTGCACTAGAGCAGTTGCCCAAATTTTAATATACTATTTGTTAGCTTTAAAAGGAATATGTCTTCCATTTGAGAAATCAAAGATGGCGTAAGAATGCTATTGTGTTGTTGTCATCCAGACATCTTTCCCTAGATTAGAAATCCACTGGTTTAGACAATGCAGAAATACATAGCAAAGAAGATGTCATGACATAATCGTCAATAGAATTTTAGTTGAAGATACAGGGTACAGAGATGCATGATACACCAATATTATTTCCCAGTGTAATCTGTCAGTTTTGAATTTAGTTGCTGAGGCTGTGACATTTGGCTGTAAAAGGTCAGTGGTGTCTTTGAGGTATGGATTTAAAATATATATAGGAGTAAAAGCCCAGCAAAAGAAGAAAGGGGACCCTTCTGAGGGCAAATTGCAAAAGTTTTATTTTTACAACAGGAATTAAAGTCCATATGATTTTTATCATGACTGTGACACAACAGCAGAAGCAATGGGACTAATTATAATAGTATAATAACCATGATAACAATATCATCAGAACAATGAAGAAAAAGATAAAGGATCATTTTTTGTTCAGCAAATGAGTTCACTTTAATAGAAGCTTGTTTAAACTCTTGGGCACTTAGTGAAGGTGATTATTAGTGTAATTTGAATGTTTCCTCTTATAATATTTGTTCAACGATGTAAAGTTCTAGCATTATAAGTGAAGAATTATTTCTTGGAAAAAAAATTTTCCTAAGCTCATCCATGCATTTACATTTGCCAAGTCTTCTCAACATTCTTGTCCTCCCCCAGCTGGAGAACTAGAAATTATGGGTACGCATCAAAGTTCAAAGTATTTTCCTTCATGTGCTGGGTGTTTGGCCCCTCCTTACTGGCAACAGCAGTCTTTGGAAAAAAGCTCAAATAATGAGAAAGAACAATGGTTCAGTATGAGTTTTTTATGAATGTTATCTTCATTGACATAAGAAATGCCAGACTGTACTCTCTAGAAGAAATGGAGCAGAAAATTAGACAATAAACATCACATCAACTTCAAGGAAATTAAAATGTGATCATTAATGATGGATTATGAAATTATTATTTGATTTTTTTTATGGTCAAGTGATGATTTTTTGTAGAAAGAAGAGAGAATATAAAGCAAGATACAACTACAGCTATAGCAGGGGAATTTCAGGGTAGGGATGCTGCACTTCTTTTGCTAGCTCGTCACATCAGCAGAGTGTATGTCAGCATAATACCATCTTTGGTGGTGTTAAGTAGACTAGGGGGTGAAATACAAATTCATTTCTTCTTCCATTGTTTCATACTCAAAGTAAAATCTATATCAAGATTTGAGACATTTGGTTGTGGCTATAGTGTTTTTATCTTTACAAAATTCCAGGGGATATTTTTGTATCTATCAGACACAGTTTAAATAGTGATCACTCAGAATATATCATGCATCTGCCTGAATAGAGTACACAGTTTTGTCCTTCTTACACTTGCAGAAATATCTTTGTGTATAGCCCGGTGAGGAAGGTAGGTGCTGTCATTATGCATGCAGAAGACCACACTATCATATTTACTCTCATCTTTCACTTATTCTTTGATAGCTTTTTATGTTTGCTTTTCAACTTCTGGCCTGCAGCCATTTCCTATCCTAAAGGGAGTGACAATCAGAGACAGTAAGAAAGAAGAAAAGATGACAGGAAGAAAACCGTCAAGTAAAAGAGGAAGAAATTCAAGAAAGTAAGAGTTAAGGTTTAAAAGTAAAATTTAAAATACAGCCAAGCAAAATAAAATACAACAGCCCGTTGGTTCGAAAGTAAATACAAAACCTTTTCTTTAAAGACATTTAAGTACAGTGAGACAGTGGCAGAGAAAGAAGAAAGGCAAAGGACAGCAATGGAGAAATTGTGTTACACTGTAACAGACATTTCTCACAGCACATTTTGACACACACTTTAAAGGTGGCTGGTTGCAATTCGTAAAATAAATATCAAAACCTGTGCCCATTTCTGAGTGGAGGCAGCAAGAAAATATCTCAGCCTGAAGCCTCTGAAGAGATATATCTCAGCCACTGTACGTTTGTTGAAAATATAAAAAGGTATTTAACAGAAATTTTCAAAAACATTCCTTTAATCAAGGAAAACAAATTAATTGAAAACATTTGTTTAGGTTTGTTTTTTGTTTTTTTTCTTAAAATGTTTATACCAATTATAGTGTTTGGTGAAAATCAGAAAGTGCCATCAGAAAGCCAAGCATCCCATATCCTGAAGAAGTACCTGTCCTTTTGCTTATTCCATACTGGGATGGGTGAGGAGCTTCTCTTGCAGTACATTTGCAGCAGCCTCTTGGTTCATCTGATTCTGAACAGGAACAATTTTGCAATCATGAAAGCTTTTACAAGACATGAAAAATGTTTCCTGTCCAGCTCTAACATGAAGACTCATATCACCAAATAAAATGATCTATAATGGCTAAAATAGCTTCATTAGTTAGGTTTATTATTGTGTAAATTGCAGAAAAGGCATGAGACTCAAATATGCAAAGGTGGCAATTCCATTACCTACTTTCCAGCACAGCATATGTTTTAAATTTAAGCAAATTTCCAAACTGTAAATTGGATAACATGCAACAAAAACTGTGTTTTAACAGCTTTAGAATTTTATAGACATTACAGCCATGCACCAATCCTTTACCTCAGGAAAAAGTACGAATTACAAAGAGTTTGCTATAAAAACATCTAATCACCAGGACCCAGCTGGAAGTTGTATAGCCTACTGCACAGCAGACTAGACTAAGACACAAAATACATGAACTCTTGTCCTTGAAGAAAGATATTTTGCCCCTTTTGTTTCGAGGTCTGTAAAATCGGGTAATACTTATCTGCTGAGTAATTGAGTGCTTTGGAAATAAGAGCTAGGTTTTTTCTGCAAAGTGGAGATCGCTTGATATTGCTAACAGCATGAGTAATAATAATGCAACTTAACAAATGGAGTACAAAAACTATTTAAGCAAGAGTCAGTGAATTGACTCAAAATACCAAGACCATACAATGCAACCATATAACTGCAGTGACAACTTCTAATTTTGTGATCCTATCTCCGTTAGCTATTTAGTTCCAATAAAGCACAAAGATAGACTTGTTCATAGCAAAAATGTTCCAGTATGTTGAGACTTTAGTTACAAAACCAGTGACATCTTCCTTATCCAGAGGCTCCATTAATATCACGCCTGATATTTTGATGTACTTTTGGGGTTTATCTCTAGTCAACTGGCTGACTACAAAGTATACTGGCAAAATGCTACCAATAAAAGAATGCCAAGACCTCAATTTTTTTTTTTTAAGTGCATAAATAAGCTGCAGATTAAAATATTTATCATGAAACCTGGAAAAATCACTCTTTTTTTTTCCAGATCATTGATAAAATCTTGGTTTCACTTAAGTCTGTTGGAATTCTGCCACTGATTTGTTAGGTTACAAATTTCAGAATGGACTTCGAAACAATTGGATTAGAAACAGCTACTTTTGTGATTTCCCATATTTCACAGTGGAAGCTGAGAAAGGACATTTTGAATATTGAAATCATTTAAGCCAGCCAAGAAGGGTGCAGTTTGTGAACTTGTTACTTTGCTAAAAGATTGACTGTCTGGAAAATGCTACAAACCTGAACACTTATTATTTTTGCATTAGTTCTCAGAGATCTGAGGCACAATAGGTGATGCTAATCAAAGGCATGCATATGCACACTGTACTCAGTGTTGTGTCAGTTCTTGGGTACACATGCACATAAACTATTATACCCATATGCAGCTCCATTGATACTGCAGAGTTTCATATAGCTTAAATTAATTGTAAACTGAAAATTGCACAGAAAAAATAAAGGAAATGCATAAAATATACGAGAATAGTTTCTCTAATAAGATTCTTTAATATTTTCACTCATGCATCTATCATATATTTTTCTTAGTACTTTATACCTCAGTAATACTCCTGTTGTGATACCACTGATGAAAGAATCAACTTTTCTCATTTTTGCATATTATTATTTCTATTTTCATTTTTCCAAAGGCCAATATAAATGTCCTTTCGGCCAGAAGTTCAAAGCTAGGTACTGCCAGTTATGTGCCCAAAGGACCTTATTTCTTTCTATGCTTTCTCCCAAGACCACACAGTGATCTTGTTTTCTCTAAGCAAGTTCATCTTCTGTACTCACAGAATCAAAGCAATGTTTGTTTCCCATTCAGAAAATCTACCTTTCTCCTTTAGTCAAGTCCTGCCCCAAGGACACTGATTTGGACAGTAGCATCTATTGTTTCAGCTGTCTTCTTCCAGGGAGGAGCTTAATTGCTTCTCCCACCTGATGACAGAAAGTTTGCATACTCATCACTGTGGCCCATGACTGTCCAGGGATCAAAAGCACTTCTGCTACACTTAATCATATTGTGCTGCCCTTTACCGTATTCCTATTTAACCTCACTGGTTAAAAGCAGCCTCTATGCATACATTCTTATTCTGACAATAATTAGGAGCTATACGATCCTATCAAGAGATTTACTTTTTGAGAGGCCAGCAACAGCTATATAGAATTACTACTACTTGGGTAAGGTCTATCCAGTAAATTGAAAAGACCTCAAAAGATCTGTGAAATCTTATTTTACACACAGGCACATGTATTCAAACATGTATTTAGGAAAAATAATCGTGGAAAAATATTGTAATCATCCCTGCAATCATATACCTTTACACAAATTATCTTTTCTACAAATGCAGCCACTGTTGCATAAGTACCCTGTTGTGCTGAACTTTTTTTCTAAGTGCCCAAAACTATTTAGAATAATGGTCCACCTGTTTGACTAGTTTTCTTCTTCAGAAGGGTTGATTTGGATAATTGATTGTGGGGGCTGATGGAGAGGGCGGGAATATGAGGTCAGTTAATTGCTGCCTGGGGAGGAGGATGTAGGAGGTCTCTTTTGTTCAAGGCTGAGGGCCCACTTGTAATAAATGACATACAACAGAGATGCTCAGAAGACACTCTTTTAAGACTCTTCCCACAAGGGAATAACAGATGTTCTCTGTGATTTATGGGTCTGGGTTTTGGGGTCTAATACTGTAAAATGTCTGTGCAATCTGGACTAGGCATCACAAACAAGTGCAAATAAATATATCATGACTAAACGTATTATATCTCACTGTGTATTAATAAAATAAAATAGCAAGCACCCGAACTGGGTAAAATACCCTTCAATTTTCCTTTTGCATGACAGAAATATGTACAGACCTCACACGCTTTGTGAATTTCCACAGCCAATACTTCCTGGAAGAAAACAGCCCTCATCGTGAACTATGATGTCCCATGGGTTCCATGCCTTTAGATTATGGGAGATCTCACATCTGTTCTCAGACTTGCCAACTCTAATAAAATGGATTTATTTCAAGCTTCGCTGATGACTAAAGAAAAAACTGTGATAACTATTGAAATGGAAATCAACAACTGTTCCAGGCCACAGTAAATGGACTTGAGGACTTAGTAACCTGGCACCCCTGAAAATGTCTTCTACATAATGCCAGACAAGATAAGCATATTTGGGAGCATTTTGTCAGCTCTCATAGATGTGTACTTGATTACTGAACAAACAGTTTCTTTCTCATTTCTTTCTTTTTCTTATCCTCTCTAGAGGAGCAATAATGTTTCTATTTTTTTTAAGTCTTCCTTATATCTCTCCCTCTAGTAAGTGTCTTTGATGCAGCTCTGATTTAGAGTGATCTGTACTCCACACCCTTTTTTTTTGAGTGAAGTCGAGGAGTTTTAGAGCTCTGCAGCCATAGAGAAAACAGTCCTACTTGACAGAAACATGAACAAAATAACCTGCCGTACCTTTGGTATTGAAACATGTATGTGCTTTCTTTTCCAGCCTTTAATGAACATTTGAAGAAAAAAAAAAAAAAAATTACTAACTGGCTTTGAAATTTGGCTGGGAGAACTTTTAACATGTTTCCACTTATTTTCAGATGCCATGACTAGAAAATGGTAGTTGTAATAGTATTCACATGCCATACCTCTCACTTTCCTGCCAAAAATCTCTTATTGTAAAGGTTTCTATATGGGAAATACTTCAGTTTATCTAAAACACCAAGAGAAAAAAATATTTTTAGCTCTATTTTCACCCCTCCCCCATCTCCATTCTCATATGCATAATTAGCCAGCAATCAGGTATAATAGCTACACATGTAAATGTCTTTAGTTTCATGCAGGTGCAAAACCCCAAGGTTACACACAAAATCAAGCCCTAAGGATTAAGGCTTTCAATATAGGACACAAAAGCTGCCTTCCCCCACTCCTCCACCCTGATTCCTCAAATATAGGTCCTTCTTTCACAGATAAAATCTAATCATGTGGTCATATCCTGACCCCTATGCTGTAAAATGCAAAACCAATGTTATGTGGGCATCTATTATGAGTCAGTTTTGGTACCACTTCTGGTAATCTAGAGATAGCAATACAGTGAAGAGAAAATTAACTCTAGACGATGAAGCTATGATCAGGAGAGCAGCAGAAAAATGGAAATTTACTTTGCAAAAAAATTGGCAAACATATTCTTTTCTGACTTATAGGCACTCAGATATTTTTTCAGTTAGAAGTAAAGAAACAAATATGGCTTTGGGAGTAACCTCTGTGTATAAGAGAGCATAGATAAGATGAGGAATGGGGAACAATCTACAAGGATGTCCCGTTTCCCCACAGTTAGTGTACAGGTTACTTACCTTTGCTTTCCACTAAAGCTGAATCAGCATTTTGAACTTACAAGTAAGAGATAGACACCGTCTTATCCTGGGCATATTCTGTTATCTAAAGGTGATGAATAATAATTCAGAGACACCTTCCCTCCAAGATCATCTATTGGAATTCAAAACTAAAATCTTGCACGGAACAAATGGTTCAAGGTGCAGAGATAGACATTACCCAGGGGAAGGAGTTCTGAGGACAGAGGTAGTAATGTGGCATTTGTGAAAATCAACCTAACCTCACACCTGAGAATGTGTAGGGTTGCTGGTTTATAAGGAATAGTAGTTAAAATAAGAGATTACTGACGTGGCTGAATAGCTGGGTTAAAAATTTTGCCAGCATGAATAACAAACAAACCACCCAACCCAAAATCATCCTTATTGTGGCCATGAAATAGATACAAAATACAGGCACTGTGGGTAGATCTGGGTTTAAGGTCAGAAAGGACACTGTGTTCTTCTTCATGGTCAAAAATCATTAATTTGAAGTAACTTTTCTGAGGGTCTGCTAAGGTTCCTCACAATCAAGGTAATTCAGACAGTTTTACAGAAACAAAAACCAAATTAATACCACACAAAGAATTATCTTCTCTATCGGATTTCAGGCTTAAGCAGCTGGAATTCCCACCTCTGTGCAGATGCATTTGTGTGGAGTGAAAGCAAGATCTGACTTGCCCAGTGCTAAGTTAAACAAGTGCAGGAAGGCCAGATCTCTGTAAGAACTGGCATGCCCATATTTAATAATGTGTTTAGATAGTGGCGATTGCAGGCAGTCCTCTGTTATGCTCCACTCCAGCCACAGAGCCAGAGCAGTTCCAGAAGCAAAAGGGAGTGCTGACTACTCGACAAGAAAGTAAACATTGAAAACATGCCTTTGCCTGCGGTATAATCTAACCCGGCTGGTACTGAGACAGATGAAGAGGGTTTACACAGTGCGTTTATCTGGCTCTGCTGGGCTCCCTGGCAGGAGGACTGCAATGCACAGCAGCATAGCAGCGCCGGCAGTGAGCACCTGTGCAGAGGCCCACTCCCAGCCCAGGGGGGGGCTGATGGAGGGATAGAAAGGGGCCCTGAGCTTTCTGGGCATTGGAGAGTTTGCATTATGATCTTTAAGCTCTTAGGCTGTCTCTTGTTTGTCTGTAAGAAAAGTCAAACTGTCTCAACATATGAGAATTTAACACAGCATTAAGCTGCAAATCCTAAGCCTGGAAGGGTTCTGTGGCAACCTGACGCTCCTGCCATCCCATATAATGTCAGCTTTTCATATTGCAGCTTTTTCCTTAATGTCCTTCTAACTCAATTTTCATGCTGCCTTTGGAGCAAAGTGTTTGATGTCATGTGCCAGGGGCTACACCCCTCACACAGGGATGCAGGCACCACCTGCAAGAGCTTCTGAACTAAAAAACTGTGCAAGTAGCCCAAGAAACTACACCCTCGAAATAACAGCAGACACTGCCACAGGCATTTGATGCCTCTCAGAGCCAATTCTCTGCACAAAATCAAAATACGGTCTTTGTCCTCCTGAGACTGGCAGCTTGGAGGCACTGCCAGGCTCTTTGGAAGAGCACTCTGCAAACACCTCTGTAAGTCGCCTATGTTTCCTCTGTGTTCTGTCCCTGCCTTGTGCACATGATCTATAGTTTTTCCCTCTGCCACTGATGAGGCTCTCACTCTTTGAAAGCCAAAAAGCCACCCACTGTGCCATTCTCCATTAAGCCGTAAATGCTCTTGGGATGCTGGAATCTGTTTTGTAAATAGGCAATTAAAATGAAGGGAAAAAAAATCTCTGCTCAGCTTTTCATAGTCAGAGCCCACAGACAGCTGTCTAGAGGGGTTCAATCCTGCACATCATGAGAAGCTTCTGAAAAGTACTGAATTCCTTCATCTCTGAAGAGCTTAATTGCAGATAAAGGTAGCAAGGCACCTTCAGCACCCCACTGGATGAAGCCACATGTTATTGGGACCCCCACTGATTTCTGTCATCAGAGCAATTGGTTTTGATGATAACTAAGGAAAAAAATCTCCCACTGACATCAGTGGGAATCCTTGGCACACACAGGGAACAAAACATTATGGTTGAGATCTTTTTCTGGATCTGGGAACAGTCTTTTATTCTGTTTATGCAAATTATATATACAAATTATGCAAATAATTACCAAGTCATTCTGGTAGACTGTATAATAATAACAATAATAATTATTATTGTCATTACTAATGTTGATGTTTTTGTCACTGTTGTTGTTATTCACATTTATTCTGATTGAGCCTTTGGGCTGGCCAAGAACGGTGCCCATTAGTGCCATTTGCAGAGGAGCAGTTGCTGCCCCAAAGTGTTTACAAACCCAAAGAACATCATGGATGAAGAAGGGGAGGGAGTGACAGTGGGAAGGTGCTCTCAGGCAGAGCCAATGGCTAGGAATGCCATTTGTCCCACAACTGTTTGTTTCTTGGTCAGCAGATTTAGAAAAAGGATATGGGGAGGGAGCAGAACAAAGAGCCATGGCAGGACTGGTATGGGCAGACGACAAGGAAGGGAGTAAAGGCCAGCATTTCCAGCATTTCTGGATTTCCCTTGCATCTTTCTCCCAGGGCCATGAAGGTGTTAACAGCATCCCAGTATGTAAGAGATACATCCACCCCTTGGGTCTGGGTTTGTTAGAGGTCTGTGGGAAGTATCTGCTTCATAAAGTTGCACTTTACAAGCTCTTGAATCAGTGCAGAAATCTCTCAAAGGCCAGATCATCTTTGTATAGACTGCAATTGCAGACTGCTGCTTCTCTGCCACCTGGTATGGAATGTCTGTTTTAGCCTTCACACCTGTCCCCACAGAAACTGGAGCGAAAGCAGGGCTGTGTTGTGGATGCACTTCATTTCCCTCCCATGACCCTAGAGTAAGTTCACACGCCACTTCTACAATAGTGAATAAAACAAGCAGTGGACAGTTCTCTGAGCTTTGCAACAGGTAGCATTACCCAGGTAAACCCACACAACTAAACTCTCTTACCCTTCAAAGCAGGTTGGCTTTGACCTGTTTCGTGTCAGGATTGGGCTCTGACCCATGCCATGCCTGGCAGAGTGAGCTAACATAAGAAGAGGCCATGCTGTCTCAGTCCAGTTCCTGCACTAATGTTTTGTCCTTGATTAGTTTATTAATAGAGCTACTAAATGTGTTGCCTTTGCCAAAGCCCTGTTGTTGTTTCTCCTTCCTGCCATTTTCAGAGTGTTTGCTTATTGTTACTTGAAATAAACCAAAGAAAAACACACAAATTATTTGTTCCCCAGAAAATGCAAGAAACAGTCTCATTTCTCAGGCAGGGGAGATAACTGATCTTGCAGTTTGTAACAAGCATATGTAACATCTAATGGCTTTTCAGCAACGTAACTTTCAATTACAAGCATGTGAATCCAGACAAACTCTGCTGAAGTCAAGTCTTTTATTCTTGATTTACTCCCTTATAATTTAAAGCACTGTAGCAGCATTGTGCTGGAACTTTTTAAATCTCAGAAGTCTGAATTTCTCAAAATGACAAATGTGGCGATGATTTCCTGTGTGAAGTACAAATTATAAGGAATGTTTCTGCAGAGCTGAGAGATGGCAGTAACAATTTTTTTGGTCTACGTTTCAACAGTTATTCCTATCCTGTTTTAACTTTTGTGTAAGTAATAAGGAGAGATGAACCTGCTTCCTTTCATTTTTCAGTCTTTCTGTTTTCACTCTTCATTAGCTTGTTCACAATCTTTTATTAGTGGAATATGAAGTCATCTGTTATCAGCCTGAATCAAGCTTTCAAAACTACAATGTTCAAGTGGGTCTTATTTTAGGCGTGAACTAGCCTATTCAAAATATGTAATACATCATCATTTTGGTGTCTAAGAGTATCTAGCATGAGAGATATGTGTAACAGCAGCTTTCTGACAGGATTTCTTATAATCAGAGAACATCTTTTCTATTGGTATTGGGTATGATGTGGGAAGTTCACATTTGCATATAGTAACCTGTCATTCATTAAAGTGTCAGATTTGTTTTGGAGTACTCTGTGTCTGTTGTGGGAGGGATAAGACAGATGAATGTAAGGAAATAGTTGAAAGGTTCAGCTTCCACTAGAATAAATCTGAATAGCCTTGAGCTGACAGATGTAAAAGGACAATTGTTTAACAACTTCCTTTCTATCAAGAGACAATATTCCAAGCCCCTGTAAAATACAATGCACCATACAGTACAAACACAATGAAGTATGGTTTCAAATTAAATAGCTGGGATAATAATATTTGGATAGCTGGCCTTATTTTCTTGATTTCTAATTTTCCAGAAATTTTGGCTACATCTTGGCTTACAAATGTCTTTGTTAATTTTAATCTCCATTTCTATTATCCCTTACTGAACTCCCAGGAAAGCTGAGGAGGTTTCATAGTTCCACAGAATAGTTTTGCTTAATCAAATAGTATTTATCTTGGCCATTAAAATGTTCTCTGTGTCAAACAGAACTTCTCAGATTAAAAAGTCAAAATGTGAATTAAAGACTGGAAAAACACTCTGAATAAAATGAGCAGAAGCACTTCCCTATTGTCAGACCCCCACAAAATAGGGAAATGCCCACATTCTGTAGAAGGTACCTTCTACCCATTGCATCAGGTTTCTTCAATAACTGCTGGTACTCAGTGATGAGGGGATGAGGCAGAGAAGGACAATACTGTAAATGGGTGACTGAGCTGATCCCACCTCCAACTCTCATGATGCTTAGGGAGTGTCTTGGTTGCATGGCTTGTTGCCATTTTCACCCCCTCTACTACTCCTAGTAGCACTGTTGAGTTGAAACAAAAGTGTTCTAGGGATGGGATAGGAAGGAGCATCATAGCAGGAAATCCATCACAGTGTACCTTCTGCTCCAGTCTTGCATAGAGAAGATGAGAGATGAAGAGGTGTAGCCCTTCCATTTAGCACCAATACATATAGCTTGTGCTTCTGCAGAGGATCATAGTATGGCCATGCACCTGAGCAACTTCCCTGGTCAAATTAGGGCAGTCAGTCCACTATCACGCTCCTGAAGAATCTACATCCAGCGCTGACTGTTTCAGGCACTAGCTATTGTCACCCCATGGCAGCCTATGGCAACAAATTTCTCAATCTTTGTCCCTTTCTGCATCTCACCAGAACCCAAAGAGACAGTAAAACAGAGTTCTACTTAATTCTGCCCCACTATGACCAAACATTATGTACATCAGATGTTCATCAGATGCGCATCACAGGAATTTCATTTGCCCATTCAAACGGCTCTATTTCTATAAAATTTCCTCCATTTCTATAAAATTTGATTAAAAAATAATTATTTCTACTTATTAAGTCATTCATATATCCTGAGCTGAGGAATGTCAAGAGCCTCACGCAATAATTGGCCTGAAATAGGGCTAATTCTGAAATAGCAAGGAAAAAAAAAATCTCAAGATACTGCTGACTGAATTCTTTATTCTTTTGTTATAGAATCATAGAATAGTTAGGGTTGGAAAGGACCTTAAGATCAGCTAGTTCCAACTCCTCTGCCGTGGGCAGGGACACCTCCCACTAAACCATGCCACTCAAGGCTCTGTCCAACCTGGCCTTGAACACTGCCAGGAATGGAGCATGAGTTGCTTTATTGTCAAACTGGCAGGAAACCAGAACAGCACTCACCATACAGGAATTGTGGCATGTAGAGGTAAGTAAGTTTTAAGGTCAATTGCAAATCACAGTGAATACATTTGCATATTGTATAGCGGATGAAAATGAATGTGTTATTGTGAGCATCTATTCAAGATCCCCACACTCCAATTGGCTCTGCCTGCTCCATTTCAGTATAGTGTCTGGTAATAGAATGATACTGTGAACAATATACATGCTGAAGAATAATAGGTTGAAATTCATTCCCCCAGTGGTGTTTCCATGCACCTTCACCTTTTTGGCAACAGTGAATATACGTAGCTTATCTTAGACACTACATTAGGAATAGACATTTTAATTTACTTTAAACAGCTTGACTTAAAAAAAGTCCTCTGTTCTTTTTAGTTGCCTCTTTTCTACTACTTTCAGCTTCTCTACTTTTTTTCAAAAGTACTCATATATATTTGAAACAATAATTCTTTTCCCTAAAGCATTTTCTCAAGATTAATAACATAAGCAAACATCCGACCATTTTTCTTGGCAACAAGCAGGAGCTCATTTCATCCCTGAAGTTTATCAGTTCAATTCGATACAGCAGGACTTTATTTTTGACATAAACAGCCATTCAAAGATTCCCAGACTATAAAATGGACAGACACCCTCAGGTACCTGTCATAGGTAATCAGAAATCATGCTCAGAATGTGTAGCTTTGCCTTGTATGCCCATTTGTCAGGAAAGTCCAGTCTTTGACAAAAATCACTGCTTTGTAAATTGATCATCTGTTGTCTGAAATACTGAAGTGGAAATAAATCTTATATCCTGAACTTTTCTTCTGTTGATTTTTTTTTTTCCTAAACTGGAATAAATTGAGGGATTATACCTTGTATTTCATAGCTCGAGAATTTAAGGAAAAGGCTTAGAGATCTGATGAATATAGATGTCTCCTGGGAAAGAAACAAAGAAAAGAAAGTCTAAATTAATAAAATAATTGCATAGATAAACAGAAAGCTCTGACTGATCCTATAAAGGGATGTCAAAGAAATAAAACAAGACTTACCAATAGAAATAGTATAAAAAAATTACTGGACTTTACTATATCACTGATCATAGAAGAGGTAAGCCTCAGTAGCCTCTCTTACTATCTTTAAGGGTCTTCCATAGTGGATACCCCTGAAACACTCATTTTAGTTCAGGTTATATGTACTGGCTTTAACAATACTTCCACATTTACGTGTCCTGTACTCCTGATTTTTGTAAAGGACAAGAAGTATTTTGTGTGGACCCACTACGCACCAAAAAGTAAAATGTGGCATCAACAAGGAACACTAGAAAAGCCTCAATTTTAAGCATAAGGTACACATTAGCTCAGTTCTTATCTTTCAGGACAAAGAGCATCTTTCTAAACAGGAGCATATGCCAATTCTTGGTCACTAGACCTCCCATCCTCACTACAAGGATGTTCAGTTAATGGCCCTGATAACTGCATGGGTGCAATGCCAGCAGCTTTATCAACATGTGAGTGTCATGAGGAGGATACAGCTGACCTTAAATCCACTTTCAGACTCTTCCAGTGACTTGCTGTATGACCTTCTGCAAGGAACTTCTCTGCACACTGTTATTCCCAATGGAATAAAGAACTAATAATGTCTACCCACCTGGTAATGAGATTTGAGGGCTGCTGATAAAGTGCAGGACAAATTCTTGGTATTATCAGCACTCATGTGACTTCAGCAGTGTTGGTCAGTTAGTCGTTGTGGGGAGGAGGAGGTGGGTTGGGAAGCAGTAATTGGAAGTAAAAGCAGTTGATAGGGAGGTCTGTTTAATGCAGTATTCTGTCACTGAACGGGATCACAGCGGGTTTTATTTGCACCTCATGAATCTCATTATGTCTCAGATAAACAGAAGGAAAACAAATTACTGCAGAAAAATGGTTTATTTTCAAATTTTTGCTTTGCAAGTGAACTTCAGTCTGCTTGACATATAGCTGGATGGTCTCTGCTATCTGCTTTGAGTGAGAAGCTGGGCCAGATGATCTCCAACTCAAATTCTTCTGTGATCCTAATTCAGTGCTGTTGCCTTCATTTCCTCCACTCCTCTTACAATACATTATTTTTCTTTGAAATCCATAGTTCTGATATATTTTCAGGATATTTTTTAGGTGGGCCAACTGGTGGTCAAGAGGAAGTTATCAGCGTAGCTACTTTTAGTACAAAGTCATTCTTGTTAACAAAATATAACCCAGACATAGGCCTAGGCAAACGTGCTGGATATACCAGTTGAGGCTCTGAACAGTTTTGATAATGCAAATGGCAAGGAAAATGCCCTTTCAAGTTTCATTTTCAAATCATCTACTCCATATTTTCAGTAGAAACTCAAGAGCATGACACCACCTTAGGTTTTATTGTTTATAATCATACCAACTGCTTGCTCTTCAAGCACAGATTCCTATCCAAGTTCATAAATTACTTTTTATAAACTTTAGCTTTCTCAGTGTAAAAATGCAGAAACTTACTCATGCCAGAAAGTGGGAAGATCTGCCCAACTGTATCTGACCGCAGTACTCAGCTGTCTTTGTAAAAATTTTGGATGCTGGAACTAGATCCGAAAAAAAAATTGCCGTGTTATTTAAAAAGCATGCACACTTGTGATCATAACAGGTGTAATCTTCACTTTTACATAAATATTGTGGCCTTTCCAGAAGGAGAGGCCTTTCTCTAGAAGTCAGCCATTTCCTTTTTTATTACAAAAGTGTGTTGAACTGGTGCATTTCTTCTAAAACAAAATATCAAAGAGTGTTTGCTTACATGGAAAATAATTCTAAGGAAACTGAATAGGATGTTGCTCCAACTTCTACCGTTCCCAATTATTTACAGAAGTCTCTGAAATTTTTCATTTTATTCATTTTTTGTCATTGGCAGGGTTCTCACGTATACAGATTTTCTCCTTTTCGATAAGCAAGTGCATATGTTGACAAGAATAAAAAAATCAAAGTGTTCTGATTTGCTTCTTTTATTTTTATTTCATGTAGTAGAAATATTGAAACCCCAAACAGAAGTAAAAGGAAAATGTTTTACATGAAAGAAATTAGCCATGCACCCAGGGAGCAGACTGAGCTGCCTTTTTGTTGTTATTCCTTTTAGCACACTTTTAATCTCTTCCTAGCCAAAGAGAAGAAGAGAAAAATGACACGAACTTAGGTAAAGAGCAGTTTGCCTAGCAATATCACATGTGTCCATGGGAGTGTGAAGGACGTGGCACACTGGTTTCCAGTTGTCACCGTGACAGCACCATGAGGCTGCAGCTCATCATGACGCGGGCAGAGCAGCTTCAACCATATCCACTCCTCAACAGGGATTCCATAAATGCAACTGGCATTTCAAAAACAAATAAATACATCAAAGAATTGGAAGAGACATTTGTCATCTATCTAGAAGTTTAACTAGACATAAGTCAAATAAAGTCATTACCCATCTAGAGATTTAGAAGCACAGCCAACCGTACATCCTGCAAATGTTTTAATGACTCAAAACCTTTAAAAAAGAGCTGTAGCCCATAAGACAGTGGAAAACATACACATTTTAGTAAATGTAACTGGTAGCAATGTGCTCATTCCCAGGTTATTTTGGCACCAGATACAAAAATTGATGGGTTTACACTCTGTTCCAGTTCTTGTATTAAGACACAACTTGTTAGGCTTTTTATTAAATGTTGTCCAAGTCAAATGCCAACATGGGAAACCACCAATGTGAAGTGTTAAGCACATCCTTCCTGTCAGAATCAATGACAGCTTTGTATGTATTTTATCTGAAGGAGGACTTAGCCAAGCTGGGAAGGAAAACTACATTGAAGCTTTGTTAAATTTTGGTTTATTTTTTGTTTGAATGCTCAGAGGGCCTAAGACACACGGCAAGTTTTCTTTCCTGCAAACCAGTCTGAATGCAAGAGGCCCCACTGAAGATCTAAAAGGGAAAACCATGAAACATAAAGGTGATCAGTGTCAAGAGTGGTGATGAGGGAAGTATTAGGGGCTAGTTATGCAGTAAGGAGTGCCATGATACATGGGGAAGAGAGACAGACTAGTGAAAATAAGCTGGTGTTCTCATCTGTGCATTACTTAAAATGTATTGACAGAAGCAGACATCATGATTTATCTGGCAGAAAATAGCCAGGGAGTAGATACAGAACTCATTCTCATTAAGGTAGAGAGGCATACAATAACCTTGATGCAGGCAATGCAGAGCATAAAATGTATCTATCTGGAAGAAGTACTGTAAAATCGTGTTTAAAGGGAGTAAAAAAAGACACAATTGAAAATACTTCGATAGAATAGCAATTTGATAATGTGACACTTCAAGCTCAAGGTTACTAAAATATAGAAGATGTATTAGTTCATTGTGTTAGCAAACCAAAATACTTACACCTATTCATTAGATATTTCAGCTGATGTAGTGGATGCAAATTTTCTGGATCCTTTAAAAAAGAGTCTGACATTGTGGGTTTACTTGCTTCCCAGGAAAATCACTTACAAACAGAAAAATCAACATTGATGTCTTATCAGCCGCTGGATAACAGTGTCATTGAACCCTAAGTGACATGGCAAAGGCAAGGATAGGTAAAGAAGGAGGGAAGAGGTATGCAGTAGCAAAAGCATTAACCTGTTCTAGAATGCCAGAATTGGGAGTCACAAGCCTTTCTAGGCCATTATCTATGCACATCAAGGGTTAACTTCCTTATGCAGCTACTGGCTGAAATGAAGAAAATGAAGTTGCCTCCAAAAAAGACTGCGATTGATGAGCATTGACCTTTGATGTTTGAATGATTTGATATTGTTTGCTGATATTTATTATTTAGCATTGATTAACCAGAAGGGAAAAGAAAAAAATGCCTGGCTACTATCTCAAATTAGTGAACACTGTGGACTTCAGAAGATATGAAATTCTGTGAAAACCAATCAGGCATTAGGCAATATTAGTAGATTATCACGCCAACCTTTTTTTTTTTTTTTTTTTTTTTGAAAAGAAACAGATTAATATGGAGCAGGCATTATGCAGTTTAAAAATAAATTTCCTGTTATTAGAGTAGGTCACTATTACAGGATGTTTGCTATGTAGAATAAACCTTTGGGGATAGCAATCATATTGGACAGAGAGCAGATTGTGACAGCAATAATAAAGTACACAGCACAACAGTGTGGGAAAGACAGAAGAAAGAAAAAACTACAGCACTATATATTCTTAACAAAGACTCACATTGAGATATAACATTAAACAAGTACAAGAGCTGAAAGTGTTCTCCCTTCCACACTTTTCCTTTATTTGCTAGAATGAAAAAGAAAACACATTTTTATGGATTCAATGTACTTTATTCTATTTCCTGGTCCATACATGACTCAGGATCCATGTGAAGTAGTAACAAACTCTACATGTCATGCAATTGTTCAGTGCTAGCATATAAACCCCCCCAAGACAACAAATCAAACGCCAAGTTCCTTCTGACAAAGCCTGAGAGGAAAGCTGAATTGGATGCCAGCCTCTGAAAACATCTTGTTTGTTCTTGTTGAACACAGAAGACAAGGAGATGAGAGCTCCACCCTGGCTGCCCCCAGCAACAAAATATGAGCATGGATATCTCAGCTGGCTTTTAATATCACAGCAAAATTGTTACCAAGAGGCTGAAGCAGACACAGCAGAGCAGGATTGCAGCCATCCAGGACTTGAGAGAGCTATCCCAGCAGCTTGACTTGAAGCCAGATGCAAACAGGAAACCAGTACAGCTGTTTATGTCTGCTGGTGTATTATTTTCTTTATCTGGGGTTTTATTCTACATTCATTACACAGGTATCAGGGCACTTCTACTCACAGCATCTAAAATAGTCATCTGCACCAACTCAAGTTTCCAAAGGGCTCTCAGAGGTGTCTTAGTAAAGCACCATGCAGTAATCAGGTCTGGGATCTTGCAAAATCAAGGCAAGTATTGTCTAGTGTCACAATTTTTATGTGACAGTTGTAAATGAAAAGAAGCCAGCTGCAGTGTCAAAGCCATCTTCAACACCTGACCTTTTGGACCTGATGTGGAACAACCAACACTTTTCTGTCATTCAGTGACACACTCATGAAGTTTAATCACCTACCACCTGCTGGTATCATATTGATGCCATAAACACTCTGTGGCAGTGGTTTAGGCCTTTTTTATGAACACAAAGGGTTTGTGCAGTGCAGGCTAATATGTCTGAATTAAAGTTTTGGGGTTCAGTAATAAAAATTAATCAGAAAGGACTGTGTTTCTCTTCTCCTGCAGAAGTTTCTGTCATCTCATGAAATGCGTTAGGCAAAAGGCAGGCATCGGTCATCACATAGGTTCAATGAAAAAATGTGCAGCTTTCAACTTCCTCATTCATGGTAAGAAAACTTAATGGTTCTGTTATATCCTCAGACATCCTCATTTAAAAGTAGCACTGTTTGAGCAATTAGAATTCTATTTACATAAGACTGGATTGTGACAGGTGCTTAAAGTGAATTAAGATCTCTTGGACAAAACCTCAGCTCCCTGGCTTTGGCCAGCTATACAGATGAATGGGCACAACTCAGTTCAAGGAGGAGATGGAGGAGCTCTGTTCTTTGGAAGTTCCAGCATCATTATTTCAGAGACTCTGAGCTGAGCAAGACAGCCCTAATGACATAGCCCATCCAACACATCTGTTCCAAACCAAGAAAGAACCTCTGCACACACCGTCATTCTTGGGGTGTCTTGTGTTATTGCAAAACACTTTATTGCTTTTTCTTGACAAAAGGTTTAGCATTTGCACTAATGAAGCATAATCTCCACTTTCCCCAGAAATGTTCCCATAGTAGCAAGGTGAAACCAGTGTCATTAATTTCATGCTAAGCTAGAAATCTATTTTTAAGAGATGAATCCTTTGCTGATGGCGGCACATCAAAGTGCTGGTGTAAGGACAGGAGTCAGAGGGTTGGATTCTCCAGTCTGCCCATGATACTCTGTGTTTTTCTGGCACTGCATAAAAGCTTTAACTGGTTACTTGGCTTTAGTTCCCTTCTTTTCTCCAGATGCCAAGGCCTTGGTGTTCCCTGGGCATTATCAGGAGAGGGAGGAGTGGTTATGAACTCCATGTTCACCTTCTTCCTAGTTGCCTAAGCCAGCTGTGCTAGCTCTTTCTCATCACTATAAAACAGCCTGAAGCCTGCTTTGCTTTATGCCAAGGACTGGCATAGGCAG
Source organism: Psilopsiagon aymara (assembly GCA_024733675.1). Taxonomy (NCBI): domain Eukaryota; kingdom Metazoa; phylum Chordata; class Aves; order Psittaciformes; family Psittacidae; genus Psilopsiagon; species Psilopsiagon aymara. The sequence goes on from JANRGW010007947.1 coordinate 33,764, forward strand.
TGCCCAGCACAGGCAGAAAAAAATGCTGACCTTTGCCATTCTGTTCTCATATCTTGCAAATGAGTGCAGCTTAGCTGGCCCAGGAGCCTGGCCAGCATGTGACAAAAGAGAATGAGGAGTTAAGTGTTCCCTTCCTCTCTCAGATATCTGAAATTCATTTGGCCACTGGATGGCTGAAAGCCACTGCACCTGTGAGTACATCCCAGGAGGTCACTGTGGCCTGTCTGCCTCAAAATGTCAAAAAAACCCTCGGCAGATTCTAGTGGGAAAGTGAAGAATAACAGTCCACATTACTGTATTTTCATTTTGGATAGTAAAATACTACTTATTTTCCTTTAATTATAGAGCAATCATGCTCCTCTGAAACAGGGCTTGCAGATTTCACTATAACTTCTCTCTTAATTGAATGTTTGTGAACGTAAAGGTTTCTACCATGACTTGGGGATGGAAACAAAAATATAATTTCAACATTAATTTAATTCTCCTATTTCTGCCCATTCTCTCACAATCAGGTTTCCTTGATATGCCTAATCTTTTGCAATGGTTTCCATAGCAACTCCTTTTCATTGTGGTGACACCAAGGACTCCCGTAATCAGGAAGCCCAACTTCATCATGGCATTGGTTTTTGCCTTTCTCCCCTGCCCTGGCAGCACCACTGCGTTCTCCTGACTGTCCCATCTTCCCTGCAGTCACACCCAAAGGCAAAGGTAGGAAGCACATGATGAGACCTTGTTAAAGGTTTGTTACTGTTGCTACAGCCAAAGCTCCCTTTTCCCACCCCATTATACTTCACTGGCTACTGATGCATTCCCAGTAAATCCCCATCAGAAAGGTGAGGTACTAATTGCTGTTCATCACCAGAAATTCAAAATGTTATCCTTGCTGTATTGTCTAAACTCACAGAACAGCTTGCCTACAAAGCACAGAATCATCTGTGTAGTATTCAGTTACATGAAGCAGCCTTGTCTGCGCAGTGCAATACCACAGCTGTAATGTACCGTATGTGAATTACCCCATACTGTACTGCACACTGTACTGTAGCAGTAATATACAGATACATAAGTTAACTCCTCATGTACAGCACAAAACCATAACCATGGTATACAGCTGTAAAAAAAAAAAAAAAAAAAATCACTGTTGCCAGCCTCAGCTGGCTCCAACAGTGTTTGGTTATACATTGAAAGAACTGTACTTTGTTGCTCTAATTTCCTTCCTACGATTTACTCCCCCTTCCGCAGACCAACCAGCTCTGAGCAATGGACTACGTGACTGGTAAATCAAACATTATTATTAATCACTGCAATTACATTTCTTGGCCCAATTGCAGAGCCTGGGAAACTAACCACAGTCTCCAGAGTGCAGCCTTAACTACAACATGTTTCTGAGCCACCATTACCTCATTGTTAGTCATGTTTAACCAGGAAGATTTTGAAACATTTTTTTTCTCTGAAACCTTTAAAACCATGTACTCTGCACAGATCAGCTTGAGAATTTCTGCATATGTATCTCCAATGTTTCCAGCTAGCCCCTGACTTTCCCAAAACCTCAAGTGTTTAGTTCAGGCTGAGGAATAGGCAAGAATATTTTTTCTAGACTCAAGTAGTGTGAATGGCTTGACTACAACATTATCTACTGCAAAGTAGATAATTCATACTTCTAAAAAAACCCCAGTATGACATCCAGCCAACTACCTCTGTTCAAGTCAAGTAAACAATTTGTTTACTAATTACACTAGCTTTGAATACCCCCATAAGGATAAATATCCTCTTCTGAAAAACACCTCTTTTGGAAATGTGTCAGCTACCTGATAATTAATAGAAGACCACAAAATCACTGAATGCAGGTGGTGACATAAACAATGTCAAGCCCCTCAGCAGAGTGTTTGCTTCTCATGTCTAATCACCAGCTTCTTATGTCCAGAGTGAGAGGCCAGGATATGGTCACAACACTTATCTCTTGTCCCAGGTATTCTTGCCTCATGCAATTTGCATGAGGACGTAACTATCCCCAAAAGTAAATTTTGTTTGCAGGGTTATCCATCTTCTGGCTCAGTGAATTTACCCAACTCACCTTGCCAACACACAACTGCCACTGTCAACAAAAGGCAAGGAGCAAGAAGGAGCGAAGTGATCAGGGAGGAGTGCAGTGGAGGAGATCTTTCCTTTCAAGTCTCATTTTATGCATTTTTTTTCTTTCTGTATATGCTATACTTGTGTTACTTAAAAGTAAACATAAAGCAAAAAGGAAAAAAATTATTATGGCTCTTTCTACATCTAGAATATCAGAATCTTTTCTTAGATCACTCTCCTCTCTTTGTGCTGCTTCACAAGTACGAATACATCTGCATTTTTCTACTTCATAGCGTGACCTGAGACAGAGGAAAAGCTCAAACCTGCTTATGACTTAAGCTAAATTTGTACCTGTGGTTGTCCACATTTTAACAGAAAAATTACAGATGTGTGGCAACATCACAGACCTTCACAGCTACCCCATGAATGTGGTTACCATATGGTTATGAAAGAGACAGGCATTTTTTAACCTCTGCTCTTCAGCTAACTGCTATTTTACAGGCTGATTGTAAAGGAACAATGATTATAGAGCCAGCTGGGTGAGGAAAGAGGAAAGAACAGCTCAAACACTTTCTTGCCAGACTTAGCAATCACAATCAAGCAGAAGGAGTGTGAGTTCTCATTGTCTTTGTACAGGCAGGGGTAGACAGGTTATTGCTAATTGCCAGGTACCCGTGAAGATTTGAATTAAAACTCAGCAGCCACTTCTTCTTTTTCCGAGGCTTGAGCAGTTGTTTGTGAACTCAAGAAGTGGCAAGTGAGTGCTGCAGAGGTGGAGAACTCCATGGGCAAAAGTAATTGACAGGACGGCGGAGAAAAGTCCTAGCCAAAGCAGCAAGGCAAGGAAGGAGAGCAAGAACAGCTTAACCCTTACCATGGCACAGCCTGTCCTGGAGAGGTGGCTTGGGACTTTATAATCATTTGAACAACAGAACAGCTACCTCTTCAGCTTTAGGGCATGATATATAGGAGATATTTAGCCCAAGTTACCAAAGAGTTATGAGTCGAGAAAAGGCTCACGGTTCTGCACTCAGTATAGTGAACTTATTCACACCATTTGCTGAAGGTACCTTTGGCAGAGACTCTGAACTCAGGGTAAAAAGCTCTTACAGCATCCCCACTTAGAGAGCTTTACTGGAACAATCAGCTATTCAAAACAACTGTTACCTCCATGCTTGTGTATTTGCCTTCAGTATACATCTCATGGTGGCATGGGATGTATATAGAAGTAGACAGTCATCCCTCAATAAGAAAGACATATATATAGGAAGAGACAGAGCGATAGCTGTTCCTGTGTGTATAAAGGACGCTGAAAAATTTTGGAATAATCATTGTCAAAGAACAGGTGAGTCCCTGCAATAAGTGGAAAAGGAAGAACACTGAAGTAAAGTTAGTAGAAATATTTTGAGGCAGGACTGCCTAAAAAAACCCCTAATGTATTGGGAAAAAATATCTCTTCATGGAAACGCTCTAATTTTTGTCCAACTTAGTGTCTTATAGTCAAATAATTGCTACTTTTAATTAGAAAATAATCTGAGGGCTTTTCCCTGCTCTTACTGCTGTGAAAACAGTGATAGTTTTTATCACTATTTAAATAGGACAAGCAAATCATAGAATCATGGAATCATTGAATGGTTTAAGGTCATCTAGTTCCAACCCTGCTGTCATGGGCAGTGACACCTCAGATTAGACCATATCCTTGTGTTTGAATTTTTGCAGAAATTATGTAGACTGAAAGTCTAGTAAAGGTACTTGTAGATTTGACCTTTGATTAACAGTTGTAAATATTAGTGTTTAGCTTGAATGAAAACACTATGACTGCTTATATGAAAAATGTGTTTGCAATTATTTACAGGCATAAACTATGATCTCCAAGAAGTGAACTCACTGCTGAAAATCTGACCTTAGAAAAACTAGTAATGAATGTTCCAGTTATATTTCCCAAACATTCCTCTCTTGTAGTGTTGGCCTAGCTTTTCTGTTTTGACACTTGCATTTTGGATGAGGCACCTGTAGAAGCACATTTTTCTCTAAAATGGAACTTTTGCTATAGCACAGCAGAAGAAATCTACTCAGACATTTTTACAGTCCCCAAACACAGACAACTATTCAGACGACAGATACAGGAGTTGGCATTCATATAGTGCTAGCTGCTGTTTTGGTTGTTTTCTGCCACGGCTGCAATAGGATCTTGCTTTTCCACAGCTGCAATAGGATCTTGCCTTTAGCCTCACCTCACTCTCCTGTTTCCCCAGCTAGCAAGGTTCTCTGCCATGACCTCAACCATGGCTGGGGAGCATTTTGTGTTCAGACCTCTCTGACTCGAATAACTTTGTCATATACTCACAACACCCAGCTCTTGACATATTTTTTGCATTTCCCAAATCCTGCCATGCCCCCAAATGAGAGGCTACATGCATACACCTCATGCACACCTCAAGGAAACTTCCTTTCCACTTTCTCTCCCCATTTTCCTGTAATTCCTACTAGGGTAACTCAACAGGAAGACTGGCAGTAGGAGATAAGACTGCTCTTTGTTCAATCTTCTTTCAGTCAGCACTGCTGTCATGTTAGCTACCTGCTGTCTCTCCAGCGAAGGCACAAGGGAAGCCATAGGCACCTTATGCTGCAACCTCTCCTCTCTTCCAAAGACTGTGCCTTTTACTAACCCTCTGCAGGGAAGGAATCCATCCCAATAACTAACTTATCAATATTTACATTACAAATAATAGCTAATTAAATAAAATATCACTTAAAAAAAACCCCAAACAACTTTTACTACATATCTCTAGCAAAACTTTGCTAGATAGATAAAATACCTCAAAGGGGTAAGGAGTTTAGCTTTCCAGTCACTCATTCAATTTTGCATTATCTGTGTTTATTTTTGTGTCTCCACCTACAGATAAACAAAGCAATAAAAGCAAGCTGCAAATCCGCATGCTTTCCTTTGGAGTCTTTGATCCTTAAGACAAATGTGAAGTTATTAAAACAGTTATCAGACACTTACAATCTAAGTGTTGCTAATGGATTTTTTTTCCCCTTCTCCTTTCTCCCTCTTCATAATTTATACATTTGCTCACAGGAGTGCAACTCCAGCTGATGCAGCAGTATAGAGTAACTAAATTACCTGAAGCAAAATAATTGCTGTTCTTTGGGGAGATCCTACCATGAAAGGAGCCAAGATTAAGGAAAGCAGAAGTTTAGAAAGCTGGAACAAAACGAATCCAAGCAAAACATGCATACACCAGCTACATCGCTCCAAAGGAGGCAGGTGGCAAGCTTACATCCTCCTGTTCTTCAGCTACCCATTTCCTTTTGTGGTCATTTTTCATATAAGTTGCTTCCTTTTCTTGCAAGCAAAAATCTGAATATATTCTTTCTGTTCTGTGCTTGCAGTTTCCAACTAAGCTTACACATAAAATAATTCAACCGCAGCTTCCTACATTCCAAGTTAATCTTGCTTCTGCAATCACTTTCCTCTCCTCTTTTTTGGATAGTTCAGCATCAGGAGGATGTGGGTAAAACAAAGGGAACTAAGAGAAAACAAGCTGAAAGAAGTGAGTATCTGAAGGAAGTCACATTAGAATCTGGGTAAAATGTTACATAGGGGAATGTGATATTGTCCAATTTTCATTTATCTGACATCAAATAATCATTGAAAGATTCTGTCCTGGACTCTTGGTGTCTTAGCACACTATTAGCAGTACAATTGAAACACAGATGTATTCAATCTGTTCAGGAGACCTGAGTGAGTCAAACACATACAAAACCTTTCTTTTGCTTCTCCAGTGCCTAGGAAATACATGTTTATCTCTTTTTAAAAATTCTGCCAAACAGGTCTTCTTCAATGTGATGAGGGGGACCAAATTCAAATACATTTGAGAACACAGGGAAATGAAGTGTACTTACATTAAAATATTGCAAGCATTCAAAAGGGAGAGCAAATATTGAAATTAGTACATGAAGGTACAGCTGGGGCTAGACTAAACAAAACTAATATTTTGTAAGAATATCATAAAAGTGTTTTTATTCTTAATATCATTAAATTTTTAAATTACCATTAAAGCATTTTTTTATATTCCTAATCTTCATAATGAGATAATAATCAAGTAAAGCAATAGCTTGTCATGAAAATATTTTAAGCCAGAAAGTTTTAAATTAGAAAAACTGGAATTATAAATAGAATACAGGATTTTCTATTACTTTATTACCACTGCTCTTAACAGCAAAAGAGAGGGCAGAGCGGAAAAATACTACAGGACAAAGTGATTACACAAACTACTCCATACGCAACACAGAATAAGATCTATAATTCATCAAAAGACAAAGTCAATGCCTTAAAAGTTGATCTTAGATCTAGTTCATTGATTTTATTATGACTGCATAATAGCTGGGGCAAAAATAGATGAAACTTTCGTCTTCGGAGAGAGAATATATTTTTTTAATATATATGTTCAGCTCCTAGGACAAGGAAGCTATGATGATATTGTAGTTACGGGTTGTGTATACCTTGTTCAGCTTTATGATGCACAGTATCACTTATGTAGTTGGATGACAAAGTGATCCATGTTTGTGAACAACACTTTTTACTTTAGCCTAGAGAAAGATTCACAAGACCATACTTCCAGGTGTTCTTGCAAGTGTTCATGCTGCATATGAGTGATAGCTCCTGTTGCCTTATGTATGAAGGCAGTGTCATTTCAAGGATACATCAAACAATAATTGAGTCAGTTCTAAACCAAAAAAGAACCCGAAACCACACTCAACTGTTCCATGCATTGCACAGCTTTGTGAAGTTTTGTGGCCTTTGGGTTTGCTTCCTGTGCTCTTCAGCACCACTAGTAACTCTGCATTTCTTCCTAATCTCCCAACTATATGTTCCTAAATCTTCCTCACATGTGTCAGCCCAAACCACCAGTGCGTGGCATTGCCCAGTACTTCCACACCATGTTGCTGCATTAGCTGGAGCTACCTCCCATGTCCCCTCACCTGCCAATCTCCCTAGTGCCTCCTGAAGCCCTCCCTATTCTCTCTGCCCCCTTTGGTGCTTCCATGTCTCTCCATCCTTGACTCACAAAATGGGGATTGCCTTTGTCACCCGCAGCCTGAGATGTTTTCTTTTATTACTAAGGGGCTTTTGCCAGACCTTGCAACAAGGCAGGGGATGAATGGATTGAGAGTGCAGGGGTTCAAACCCATTCCCTGTCACCACCCCTGTGGCCAGGAGTCCAGACAGGCAGGATGGCTTTCTCGCTGCCACTGCATAGCTGTGAGCAGGCTGATGGGGACAGTAGGGACTAAATTCTCTTGGCTGAATAGGATATTTCTACATTGGTAAACATAAAATTTGTATGCACTTTATATCTGTAAGACATTTAACCCTTCATCAAATTTGCTAAACTTTTGTCACAGCTTCTGAAATTCCTGGGAGAAGACATGAGCAGACAGACAAATGAACACAGATGAGTAGCACTGTTGTGGACATCTAATTTCTTTAGACAAGCATGGTAAAGTCAGGACTAGAAACGGCAACACTGTCTCTACCTCACAAAAGCAGCTGAAACAATACATGTGGTTGCTGTACAGATTTCTGGTTTTCTCATCCCTATTTCTCAGGAAAAAAAAAAAAAAAAGAGGTTTATTTCTATAACTAGTTCTGTGATTGCTGGACTAAAGCATGAAATCACTGTTCTCTGATCCAATTTATCTGGACATCATTCTCTCCTGATTTTCTTTTTCTCTACTAAACTGACCATATAGATACCCACATACAGGTAAAAAATGCCGATGTCCTACCTGCTTGGCCAGTAATTTAGCATAATTATTTAAGAACTCATTCAAGATAATTTTTTTTTTTTTTTTCCCCAGGAAAGCAAACCTATTTTCACCAGAAAGAAAAAAATAAAAAATCCAGGTTGGTTATTTAAAGTTACTACTGGATTCATTAGAGCTTCAATATCCTACCTACTGCTGAGCTGCTGACAGGACAAGATTTAGCTGAAATCAGTGGATCCAATTAGAGCCAGAGGTCCGCACATTGAGCACTTCCAGAGTACAAATTATTGGTGACATTTCTAAACAGTGATTGACAGCTGAAGCCAGCACACATTTCCTACACCACTTCAGAATGTCATTATGAGCAGGAGTGGACTCTGTAACCTTTCCATGGCACTAGTAAAAAAAATCAACTTCCAGTTTTTCACTCTCCTTCATTTTTCAGCATAGACTTTTTTCCCCAGAACAATTGGACACTCTCAATGTAACTTGGAATCTAATTTGTATTAAAATTTCCAAGGTTACAGCTGCAAAGGGCCACCCTCAGACCTGGGGAGTGTTAGGTTTGCCTTAATGCAAAAGAAGCAGCCTACTACACAAACACTAATAGCTACAGAGTCTCCTCTATTATTAACCTAATATTAATAAAAAGGACAGTTGAGATAGTGTGTGTTTATTCATTTTCCTCTCTTACACAATGACTCCTCTGGAATGTTTTACTAATCTAAATAAAATTCATTTGATATGTCATTTATTAGGTCAACTGATTCTCAATTATATCTCCCTTCAAACCTTGCCTCTACTAGAACACAATCCAAATTGTCCTAGGTTCAGCAGTAGCAGTCATTTTTCTCCTTAGGAGCTGGTGCAGTGCTGTGGTTCTGACTTTCAGTCTGGGAACAATGCTGATAACACCGATAGTTTTAGTTGCTGCTCAGTAACGTTTACTCTGACCAAGGACTTTCTGAGTCTCCTGTTCTGCCAAGGAGGAGGGGAAGCCGGGAGGAAGCAGAGACAGGACACCTGACCCAAACTAACCAAAGAGGTATTC
>JANRGW010007948.1:0-10867 GCA_024733675.1 Psilopsiagon aymara
GCCCCGTCCCCAGTACAGCCCAGTGCCCCCGGTTCAGCCCAGCACCTCACACACCTCCTGCCCACCACTTCCGTTTGTCAACCCAGTGTCCCCGTTCAGACTCGTGTTTCCACGGACACCGCTCCCTGTTCCAGTTTATTCCAGTGCTTCTGGTGGTTACGGACAGATCAGCCCAGCACCCCCAGTTCAGTGTGGTGGACCAGCGGCCACAGCGCTCACCCTGGAGCTGGCATGCAGTGGCTGGCGGGGGCTGCTCATTGCCATTGGCCTCTATGGGTCATTTGTAGCCTTTCAGCCATTCCAGACTCGGACATCTCCAGAATTTTGCTAAAGTCGTTGGCAAACAGCAGCGTGGGCTTGTCACTCGCTAGCAAGTCAGCCATTACTGGGTGCCCAGGGGAGGCAGGATGCCAAAGTCAGATTCTTGGCACCCCATGTTCATGGAAAGGCTCACTTCATCTTGTTTCTCACATTCATTGCATGATCTCAGGGCACTTTACTGCACTAATACCTTGTGGCCCCTGTAAATTTACTCCTGGCTCTAGATTAGTAAAGGTATCATTACTTCCCCTGGCAGGTGTCTTGGTACCTTTGTCTTACTTTGTGTTTAACCAAGATCAGACATTATTGGCAGTTATACTAGAAGATGTCCTGGGTTTTGCATGCGAATTCTTCTGTACTTGCTTGCATTATTTATAGACATTTGAACGCTCTGAGATATCCCCACTCTGGATTTTGCTCTGCGGTTCCCCGCAGGGACGCTGCACAGAGGTGGTGGCTGAAGAGGGAGATGAACACACACGGCATGGGTATAATCTGCAGGGCCATTCTCTGCAAGGCCAGCGATAACCACTGAAGCAAGAGAAGATGTCACTGAGGGGAGCGAGTTGTCTAAGGGAGATTAAAGAGCAGTCGTATTATCACAGCAGAGCATTCCGCATGCACCAGCACTCAGCAGCTATGTTAAAAGTCCCCAGTGTGTCTGCTTTGAAGCGTAATTTTACTTTCTTAATAAATTACAGATGTAATTATCTTTCCAGCTGTTGGAGGCCATAGTTTAGTTAAAGTTGCAAGTTCTCTGAACACTGTCAGGAAATTAAAGAAGGAAGCCAGGATTTAGATTCCACTTTTAAGATTTCCAAAACTTAATGTGCCTCAAATTTATCAGAATTAGGGCAGATCTATGTGCCACCTTATCCACAGGAATTCCCCATGTCGGGGAGGAGTACCCTTGGAGAATACAGACCTGTGTGGAAAGTTATCCCTGACCTCACAGTGGTGCTGTTCAATTGTTGCTGGATTTACACTCAAGGCTAACGGGAATTATAATCCTAATTTTATAAGGAGTAAACAGGCCTGTTGCTCATTTCTGCCACTTAAAATGAGAAACTCTAGCAGCCTGCTTTTGGGATAGGATTAAAACACACCTATGTTCGTACTAAAAATCACCTTTGGTGACATTTCACAACTTCATGACAGTTTTATCATCTGCCCAAGGGTGAGCATTGAGCATTGTGCTCATAACTCTGAGCAGCAGCAAGAGAAGAAGGCAGGTCTGGTGAGATTTCCCAGAGGCCAGAGCTTCGGTGTTGATCCTGTGACAGAGGAACACCAGCACCCATGTTGTCCAGCTCCTGCATTGCTGAGGCCAGGTCTGCCATGTCTTACTATCCTGAGGGCAGTTGGAGCACTGGGATGGAGGAGCTTGGCTGAGGTCAGTGCAAGGATAGAGATGGTCACTGTCCATGTCACATCATGGGACATGGCTGAGGGTCACGCTTCTTCCACCAGGCACATTCCTAAGGAGTTCCTGCAATTGTTCCCAGTGCAGCCCACATCCTGGGCAAGTAATGATCTCTTTCTAGCAAGCCACTGTCATCTTTTGTCTGCTCTGTCTTTTGTGACAGTGCAAGAGTATCTCCCAGAATTCATAAAGACTTCAGTGATAATGAACCCTCCGCTCCAGTCATCGTTCCTCCATAGACCATAATCCTGCAGTCATGGAAGATCACTGTTCAGGTTAAACAGTGGGCAGCAAAATAGGAAGGAGTCCTGATAGTCTCTGCCTTATCCCTGGGTGTATGTGGGCCACAGTCACTTCACTCGTGTGTTGACTGAGTAACCTCTGATTAAAACATTCTCACTGAGGAGAACTTGGAGCACAGCCATGCAGCAGGCAGTGTAAGAGGCAGCACTCTGGGGAAGAGACAGAAGCATTGAATAAATGTATAATTAACAACATCTTTATTTTCAAAGTAATTTTTCTACGGGAAAACTGCAAATTTTTGAAATGTGTGTAGCAAGGAATGATGAAATACAGCCTTGCCCGATACCTCCATCCATTTAGGCTGTATAAAATGAATGTTGCATTGTCCTGTGCTCTGACTGAAGGATTGCTGCCTGTGCCATCAGAGGCACTTTTAATTGGAAACTGCACTGCACGTGCATAGCCAGACAGTTAGCTCTGGGTTTTCGGTGCACATGTATGGCATTTATCAAGGGAGGATACACAAAGAGCACTCTGATAATTTTCTTTATGGTAAAGCGATTGTGCGCACTGGGTCTCAGGTGAGTCCCCTCTACCCCCTCAAAGTGAGGCATAGAGAGAAACAAATTACCCAGCCAGTGGGCAGAGGGCCAAGGAGGGTGCTGTGGCCCTGAACGCAGTCTTAGACTAAACCGCAGATAAGGTGGTTAGCCTCCATAGAAGTAATGATAGTACAAGATCACTGAACCCAGGCAGACTTGCAGACTAAAAAGCATCAAGTGCTTTGCACCTGCCCTTTGGGAAAGTCTGAGGTTTCTCCTGCTTCATGTGACAGATGACATGCAGAGAGGCTTCAGTTCAGAGCCCAGTGAAAAGCACAAGGGGTGGGTCAGAGCCCTTCTCCAGGTGCCACTTGCCCTGGGACACTGGGAATACCAGAGGATACAGCAGCCGCTGACTGACCACATCTGTACTGCCTCTCTAGCACCACTGGTTCTTTCCCACCTGACCCCAGGATGCAGAGGTAGAGCCACAGCCCCAGGAGCATGGAGTCTCTTTGTAGACCCAAGTATCATTAGATGCCTAGAATCCTCTTAGGACTCTTCTTATCAGGACGACTATGTCTGGGGAATACCCTCTGTAGCAGTCAGTAGCATTGCTGTGAAACAGACACATCTTGGCTAGGAATTTGGCTTATACATAGCAACCTTCTCTGCACAAGCATGCAAGGCTATTTAGGCAGAGAACACTATCTGACCTCTCTGACTGTACCAGTCAGCTTTCCCTGTATGGCTGCCAGCACTCGGTGTGTACAGCTGCTGTACTTTATCAGGGTGGCAAAGAGATTTACCACTGCTTCATGTGCTGGCAGGATATTCATTCCCAGAGGCTGAACAGCAACCATCTCCAGTAGAGTATTTCTCTGACACTTTGCCCACTTATCTGTGATTACAGACCCGTGCTGGTCTTCCCTTTGCTTGTTTGGTCCTTCACCCACCAAGACTGCCTGCACCCTGAAGCTGCTTGCCACCTCTCATGGGCCCAGGCTTTCCTGTGCATGTCCAACATGTAGCACAGTGTATGCCAGCACTGGCTGTGGTGCGATTTTACAGTACCGGGGATAATTAATAGGGATCAAGCAGCTAGAAATCAAAGGTGTGTGGATGAGGCATAAGCTCGCTCTCCCTGTACCCATAGGGACCATAACTAGTGATGCTGTTATAAGCACTATTAATTGCAGAGTGCATCCCTAATTCTTTTCAAAAGGCTGGCAAAGTCAAGTTCTGGCAGTGCTGAAGCAAATGGCAAAATCTCCACTTATTCCCACAAAATCTGGCTTCACTCCCCCTCTAAACAGTATTGTACATCTCGCAGTCTGTTCTTCCCACTGTTTAGGAACCACTTCATAGGAAATATTGTGCCACATGGCACCCACATATACTGGAAGTGTATGATGTGGCACATAAAACTTCAGAGTCTTGTGTTCACACCTGTGAAACAAGTGAGAAAATGCAGATTTTTCTCCAAGCTCCTTAGTATGCTTGAAGTCCATATGTTCCTCAGCTTGAAGATGTGTCCTAATGCTTCATCAGTGGAATTTTCCAGCATTATCTCTCTGATCATGTATCAATATGTGTTCAGACAATTTCTACAGGCCACACGGCCATTACGTTAAGCAGCAAGAAGCTGATATCACCAGCAAGCAAGGAGGCCAGTGCACTGACCCTTGCCGAAACAGACATGGTTTCACAGGGAGATAAGAGTCTCCCACCTCCATGGGTGGACCTCTGGAGTGACCAATGAGTGTGGACAGGCGCCAACATCCACTCTCCCCTTCCTCTTTATAACCAGGGCTGCCAGAGTGATGAGTCCAAACCTGCTCTGAGCGTCCATCGCAAGGAGACTGAGCCTGCATCCTCTTGCATAATGACGCTGACTCAAGCTGAGAAGGCCGCCGTGGTCACCATCTGGGCAAAGGTGGCCACTCAAGCCGATGCCATTGGGGCAGAATCACTGGAGAGGTAAGTCCCCCCAAACTCCTCTGAAGAGGGTGCCTCCTCTGGCTTTGCTATTAGAATGCACCTCGTGTAAAACTTGCGTGACTGAGAGCACACTGGGACTGGTGAGAGTTAGTGGATGACATCTGTGGTGTTTGGTATGTAATTATATGGAATTATATCTGTGCTACAAAATGCTTCAAAATCTCACAGCAAACCATATTTTTCTAAGCAATTTTATAGGTTTATTTCTCATTACAGCAATTCAGAATAATTCATAGCCAGGAGCCCTGACAAGGAATTCAAAGCCATTCATATTCAGTCCTGAAACAGGGTTATCACTGTTTGGAAATGCACTTGAAGTGGTTTATTGTACAAGTGATCTGCTTTCTCTTGCAATTTCTGTGCATTTAGAGAATAACTATCCACTAAATTCACTAGGTACTCATGTTTCATTGTTCCAGTGATAAGTAACAAACTCTTAGGAAACAAGACAACTGAACCCTTCGCATGAAGTATAGCACAGTAATCCAAAATTCATACAAATTAAGGATGCTGGCACTAAAAGGATAACAGCCTCAAAGTTATTCAGAATATATGTTATTCAAAGTCATTTAAGTGTTACTTACAGCTCAGTATAAAGCAATGTGATACTCCTTCCAGGACTCTGAGTACCATTCATATCAATTCTGGCTTGTTCAGCTTGTATTAGTTTGAAGGTCCTGCAGACTGGCTTACAATGTAATATAAGAAATGTAGTAATAATTTGTGGGCCATTATTTATTTCAACCAAACACAAATACATTGAGTTCTATTTCTTTTTGCATGTCATTCTTTTCTAGTACATACAGATTAGCCCACTGCATAATCTGTACGTACTGCAGAAGTTTAAGAGCAGGACCTTCCTGATGAAAGCTTCAAGCTGCCTAAGCCCTATTACAACCACTGAAGAGTGCACTTCTATAACTGGCAGGTTTATATTGCACTTACTCTGAGGTTTTGCCATCTCATGCATGCCATTTCCACTGCTCAGTCTCATCCTCATGTTCTCCTCTAGGCTTTTCTTCAGCTACCCCCAGACGAAAACCTACTTCCCTCACTTTGATCTCAGTCAAGGCTCAGCTCAGCTTCGTGGTCATGGCTCCAAGGTCATGAGTGCCATTGGGGAGGCTGTGAAGAACATTGAGGACATTAAAGGTGCTTTGGCCAAGCTCAGTGAGCTGCATGCTTACATCCTCAGGGTGGACCCAGTGAACTTCAAGGTGAGTGAGCACAAAGACTTTCAGGGAGGAAAACTGCCATCACAGAATAGAAGACCATATATAATTTTGGCTAATGGCAGCTCGATCCCTGGCTGCACTGTACAGCCTTGTCAACTCACATTGCTGTTTGTTCTCCACCTACTTTTTAAACTGAGATTGGATCTTTTAATGAAAGGTCTGGTCTAGCTCCTATGGTCTGTGTTAGACAGACTCAAGTCTCTGTTGCCTTTGTTGTAGTTTATGAATCTCCCTCACACATCAGGTCTTATCACCTGTCTTGAACAAAGTCTTAGTAAATTCTAAACAGTAAATTCTAATTCCACTTTATTGCATTTCCCTTTGGTGAGGAAGAAAGGAAGGGACATTTGGAAGATGGAGTGGAATCAGGCAGTGCCTTTTGCCCTACACCAAAGGCAACTCTGCTTCTTTATATATAACATCAGGCAGCAGTGCTACCTGGCTGGGACACATACTTGTCATCCCAGAGCATACGGTGACCAAGACCCATTGCAGACCCCTAGACTGGTGTCTGTTACTGATTATGATGGATTTCATCCTTTTTCTCCTTACAGCTCCTTTCTCACTGTATCCTGTGCTCTGTGGCTGCTCACTATCCCAGTGACTTCACACCAGAAGCTCATGCTGCATGGGACAAGTTCCTGTCCAGTGTTTCCTCTGTTCTGACAGAGAAGTACAGATAAACAGCCTCCACAGAGGATGAGGGATGCATACCCATGGTGCACCTCAGCTGCCAGGCCCTGGGGTTTTCACCCCTTCCTATGCAGTCCTCTCAAATCCCCTACGCATAGGCTCAGCCATCTGCAAAACCCAATAAATAATTCAAATGTGAGCTAATGCCTCTGGGTTTTCATTTCCATGTGTTCCACCTGCACTTGACTGTTCTGGCAGGGGTGTTCTGAAGTTTCTACACAACATGAAAGAAAAAATACTAAGCATTGTAAATTCATTTACTAATTAATGTACTAATGAGTTCATATCCTAATTCATGTACTAAGCTGTGTAAATTCAGTGGGAATAGCATGACATAACATCATGATATATTCAGTGGAAATAACTTAACATTGAGCAGAAGCTCCTAACAAGCTACAGCCCTGTGATTGCTACTGCTCACCAAGGCCTATCCTCCAAAGACTCTTTCCAGGTTGACCAGGAAACAGTCTTTTACCCTGCTAGGATATTGAATGGATCCAGGCTTTTTTGTTTGGCATCACCCAAAACCCATCACAGTCTGTTGTGAAAAAACCTGCATTGTCATATATTGTGATGTGCCCAGAGAGATGGTGGGCATTGTCTTCTCATGCTCCTCTCCATAGGGTAGGGGCAAAGTATCTGATGTGCTTCAGGAACACCTTGGGCTATCACACATGCTATCTCACATTTGGTAAAGGGACCATCCCCTCAGGTTGGCATCTCTTGTTTTTATATGTGGAACTTTACAGGCACTTGAAATTTGGGAATACCAGTGGCCACCGTAGATCAGTGTTGATGGCATTTCTGGGACCAGAGATTTACAGGATTTCTCTGGAAAGAAATGACAGGGAAAAGAGCTAAACTGATGATCACCCTGGGGGGCACAGGGTTCCTCCATACATACCTGTTGTAGGTTAATCCCATGGGGCAGCTAAGCGCTACGCAAACGCTCACTCCTCCCTCTCAATGGGATGAGGGAAAGAGGAAAGAAGGAATAAAAGCAAGAAAAACTGGGGGTCACAATCAATCAAACAAACAAGCAAACAGAAATAATTGATTCATAAATGAAGGATAACTGGTGGAAGAGGGAAGAAAACAAAACAAAACAGGTGATGCAAAGGCAACCACCCACCATCTCCTGAGGGCAGCCCAGCCAGTTCCTGAGCCAAAAAGATGGGTAACCCCCAAAAACTCCCTGAGCCCCCCTCTTTTCACTTTTATTGCTCAGCATGGCATTGTATTGTATGAAATAAATACCTCTTTGGTTAGTTTGGGTCATCTGCCCAGTTGTGCCCACTCCCAGCATATTGCATACCCAAAAATCTATTCCTTGGCAGGGGCAGAGTGAGAAGCAGAGATGGCCCTGATGCTGTGCAAATGCTGCTCACCAAAAGCCGGAACAACAGTGTGTCATCAGGGCTGGTTTGGTCACAAATCTAAAGCACAGCACCATATGAGCTGCTGTGAAGAAAGGTATTTATCGGGATACATTCACTGCCCAGGCATCTCTCAGAGGACTCCTAACATAAAAAGGTGTGTGCAAAGTTTTAAGCACACTGATCAACAGCCTGGACTAGCACTGCAAGCTGTGGTCCTCATCTCGCTTACAAACTGTAGGGATTGTGTTTGAGCAAGGTGGAGGGAGACGGTGTGGAAGCTCTGAAACCACCAAATTGCTCCAAATGTGTCAGCCAGTGTACCACAGCAGGTTTAAAACATTCTGCATTTATGGGTCTCAGATAACCTGAACATTTAAATCCACAGCTTAGGTGCTCATCAGCATCTGGTGTGTTCCTAACCCCAAAGTTGTGCCTATGACTTCATATAGAGGCTGAATGAAGGATGTGACCATCACCATCCACCTGCGGCATGTCCCAGAGTTTACTGCGAAAGGCAGGAGCACACACTGGGGTGGGAAGAAGGGAAGAAGCCCAGGCCTGACGAGCATCAGAGAACGGACTTTGGGAAGACCATGCACCAAAAAGGAGGCTCTTCCCCTCCCAGATTTCTCCGGGCTGCTAGAGAGATGGTGTTTCTCATGGCAGATTCCCAGCACGACCCAGGAGAGCTTGTCTGTGTCTCTCTGCTTCAGGCAGAGTGGGGCTGGAGGACATGAGGGGCCAGGGACATGTGTGGGACCCACCCTGACACATGGCTCGCATGGGGGAGTGGTGGTCTCAACAGGAGGATTGAGGACGTGTTGGCACCCCCGGAACATGCCCATGGCTGCTGCTAACCATGGGGTAGCACAGCTGGATGCTGCCTCCAGCCCGCAGCCTGGTGTGGGGCTGGTGCAGGCAGTAGGGCAGGGCAGGGCAGCCGGGGCCCCCCAGGGCCCCCTCAGGGCTGGGCCCCCCGGGGCAGCCAGGGCCCCCCAAGGCAGGGCCCAGCACTGCACATCCAGGGTTCCCCTCGCCCCTCGCCCCTCAGCACGGATAAGATAAGGCCAGGGCGGAGGTGCTGGCTGCTATAAGAGGGTGGCCGTGGGGACACGGCTGCCACCGAGACCTGCCTGCCTCTGCCAGCCGCCGCCATGCTGACCGCTGATGACAAGAAGCTGATCCAGCAGGTCTGTGAGAAGTCGTCGGGACACCTGGAGCAGTTCGGTGCCGAGGCCCTGGAGAGGTGCAGCCTGGGCCCCATGGGCGGGGGGGCGGCGGGTGGGAGCCCCACAGGGGTTGCTGTGGGGATCAGTGGCACTGACCATTCCGCTCTGGCAGGATGTTCATCACCTACCCCCAGACCAAGACCTACTTCCCCCACTTCGACCTGCAACATGGCTCTGACCAGATCCGCAGCCACGGCAAGAAGGTGGCGAGTGCTTTGGCCAATGCTGCCAAGAACCTGGACAACCTCAGCCAGGCCCTGTCTGAGCTCAGCAACCTGCACGCCTACAGCCTGCGTGTCGACCCCGTCAACTTCAAGGCAGGCGGGGAACAGGGGACCAGGGTTGGAGGAAGGGGGACACGGGACCAGGGATAGGGAAAGGGAGACAGGAGACCAGGGATAGAGAAAGGGAGACAGGAGACCAGGGATAGGGAAAGGGAGACAGGAGACCAGAGTTGGAGGAAGGGGGACAGGGGACCAGGGATAGGGAAAGACAGACAGGAGACCAGGGATAGAGAAGGGGAGACAGGGGACCAGAGTTGGAGGAAGGGGGACAGGGGACCAGGGGTAGGGAAAGTGGGACAGGGGACCAGGGATGGAGGAAGGGAGACAGGGATGGGATGGAGGGATGCGGTCCACAGCAGCAGTGCTGAGCCCTGTTTTGCCTTGCAGCTGCTGTCGCAGTGCTTCCAGGTGGTGCTGTCTGTGCACCTGGGCAAGGACTACAACCCGGAGGTGCACGCCGCCTTTGACAAGTTCCTGTCTGCCGTGGCCTCCGTGCTGGCCGAGAAGTACAGATGAGGTGCCACCTGTGCATGGGTGCCATCAATAAAGACACTTCTGCTGCAGCACTGTGCCTGTCTGTGCCGCGGCTGGGGGCTGGGGCAGGATGCAGTGTTGCAGTGGTCACACCAGCGGGAGGGAAAGAAAGAGGGAGGGAGGGAGGGAGAAGGGGAGGGAGAAAGCTGCTGGTGAGGCTGGCCATGGTACAGGGGAGCAGCACTGGCCATGGGCTTCCTGGATGCCCCCAGAAGGCCCTGCTTGCTTCCACCCTGCCCTAGCAAAGGATGTGGCAGATGCTGGTAGCAGGAGCCACGGGAATGCAGCTCAGCCTCTCACCTTGCTGTGCCTGCATTCCCTCTGGGGACTGGGGGGGAAGGAGAACTGCTGAACCCAGGACAAGTATCCACCACTTACTCCGTACCATTCACGTCATGGTCAGATCCCACATTTTTCAATATACCATCACTCTTGTCTATATATATATGTATATGTATCTTATATATATATATACATCCACAAACATACAAAGAGAGAGAGCTCATTCCTTAGTGCATGGATCAGCTTTATAGGCTGCTGAGTCCATCTGGTCCATGATGTCGGGCTCCACCTCTTGTAACAGTCTTTCAGATCAGGAGAGGCTGTGTGTAGTGTTGGATTGTTGCCTGCTGATGACACCAAGGAACTCGTCTGATTCAAAGGTCATTCTTTGTTGGGATGATGGTTGGAGGGAAGTCAGGGCCAGTCACTGGTGACCTGAAGACATCTAGTTGGTGGGCTACAAAACATAGCAGGCAACAGCACACAATTGAATTCATTGGCTGTTTTCCCCTAAAATCAAATCCCCTTGAAGTACACATCGGACTTCCCCATCTTCCCACATTACCCACCAAGTATATCTGGGCCCCTGAGCAAAAGCAATCCCACGAGTGAGTTTGCCTTTAGCTGAAGCAGGAATAACCCAAACTGTCTTCCCCAGCAAATTCTTTATGTGCACCACAGGAACTTTGTCCCCCTCCACA
>JANRGW010007949.1:0-57542 GCA_024733675.1 Psilopsiagon aymara
CGGGGCGGCTCAGGGGCTGCAAGCGTCGCCTCAGGCGCGGCCGCGGAGGGCCGGGCCCGGGGGGCAGGAGGAGGGCGCGCGGGCTGCGGGAGCTCCTCAGCGGGGAACCTTGCACGAAACATTTGTTCCATGAAGGAAAAACGTCATTTGAGATGGACAGCAGTGGTGGCCATGAGTGCAGCCTTCCAACGCCTAAAGGGGGTCTATGTAACGTGAGGAGAGGCTTCCTACGAAGGGGGAATAGCTTTAAACTAGAAAGGGTAGATTTAGGGAGTAATTTCTTTCTAATATTTAATCCATGAGGGTGCTGAGGCGTTGGCACAGGGTGCCCAGAGAAGCTGTGGCTGCCCCGTCCCTGGCAGTGCTCAAGGCCAGGCTGGATGGGGCTTGGAACAACCGCCAACCCAAACCATTCTGTGAGAAGCAGCTGAAGAAGAATCCCAGATCCTCTGTTAGAAAGAAAGGGCACAGTACAATGACCTGTGCACAACTGTGCAGGATGATGTGAACCAAAACTCAGTGCATGGCAAAGGATGAGCTCAGACACAAAGTCTAAAGGTCTTTTATTACATTTTATAGATTAAATATATCTTCAGTAGAGTCTCTGTTTTTAAAACACACAAAAGGAAAAAATACATTCTTCATGTACATATGAAATACTGACCACGTAGCAGGGACCATGTACAGTGCAAAGTATGAACACAGCTACACAGATATCACCACCTTGGATGATTATCAGGCTTTTCTACAGTAAAATTAGGAAAATTTAACAGTTCTGCTTCCCAAGAGAAATCCATACCCTTCCCATCCACGGCATTTTGTGGGATTGTGCAGAAAAGGGTATTTTTCACTGTTTAAGGGTATTATCAAATCCGTGCATTGCATGAAAACTTATCAGCCTCCACAAGCTTTGCCTCTTTCACACATTCATAATCATAGTACAATTTTTACTGTGATTGCAGCCCAACTCCAAAACCCCAAGGAAAACCAGAAATATACAGAACCTGGTAAAGAGAAAGGAATGAATCAGAGTGATTGTTGCATTGTCCAGGAAACATGTACCCACTTGTACACACACATACACAACAGATGGAAGATAGCAGAGTGTGACTGAGCATCTCCTATTTATTACAGGTTTGGAGTGAGGGCACAGGGTTGCACGTTTCAGTTCGGCAGTGAATCTCTAGTGTCTCTCAGTATGGGATGTCATTCTGGTAGTACTGGATCATGTCGTATGTCCTACTCCTAGAGGAGAAAAGCAAAGCCAGAGGTAAGTGAAAGCTTAGAAAAACACTGCACCCATTGTCACAGAAACAAACATCAAAATCCCGCAGAAACAAAGCATGGGTGAAGGAAATCAGCTGCTAAAATCAAAACTAGCCCTCTGTGCTTTGAAGGCATTGTGAAGACCCAGTTACTGTTATGAACAGCACAAAACATCCTGCTCTTGTTTAAACTAGGTAAAAAAAGTATTCTCAGTGTGCAACAGCAGCTTGGATCCTGTGTCTGGATAAGCCAGCGGCACTTCACGTTGCATTGTGGTTTGTTTTAGCAGAAGGAAATGCATATTAAATGAAGCAAGATCATCAGGGCTGCATGGAGACAAGATTATGTGGAAATAAAAGGAATCTTAATTAAGGAGAATGCCAGTAATGAAAAGTGCAGGGGAAATAACAGCATTAATAGCAGCATCTCTGATGAGTGACTGAACAAACAATTCTAAGCCTTGTTACAGATAACTCAATTATCCATGGGAAGAGCTTATTCAGGTCACAATAACCATGCCACAGGTACAGAAGCTCCAGCTTATCAGAACTAAGGTGGCTCTGGGCATTCACACTGCAGTGTGCTGCCTTTGTAACCTCCAATATTGATCTAAGATTCTGAGCAGATGCACCAGCAGGCACTAGAAAATCCAATTCAGTTCTAGCAGGGCTGTATCTCATGACTTGAGCCTTTCTGGTCTCAAGCTGACCCAAATGGAACTAGATAAGAGTTTGTATTAGATTCTCCAATATATCCCACAAATTGTCTGGGATAATAATAAAAAACCATATCTTAAAATATTAAGATATTTAAGTTTTAAATTTGCTGTATTTAAAGTACTAAATGTAGCAAAATCACATTTTACATGTAATTTCCTTTCAAAAGCTTTGCACGAGATACCAAGCTATCTGTTTACTTGAAGGGAAAAAAAAAAAACCTACAGTTGATGGGCTAGCGGGTGATTAAGTTGGTTTTTAAACTGCTAAATACCTGACAGTATACTTAATAGTAGATGACAAATAAACATGGCCCAGCTACAAAGACATTCAGGACCCACACCACCAGTGTTCCCTACCTGAGGTATTTTGCCTAACCAATATTAAATAATGCATAAGTAACATATGGTCTACCAAAATGATTAATATGTTAATGTAGCAATCAAGTCATGAAAAGAGTGGAAAGATTAGAACTCATTTCTAGAGAAGAGTTTTGCACAGAGGAACAGCTCAGAATTTCAGGAGGATGTTCAGGCAACTTAATGGCTACAAGCAATTTTGAGAAAGATTTTGGAAAGTCACTGTGTCTCTGTTTCAGCTTCATTCTGACTCAAACCGACAGACCATGCATACTGTTTTTCAAGGAACCACCTCCTTACAAAATAAAAAGGAACAATCTTCAGGATCAATTGCTATTGATCTGGACCAGAAAGCATGCTACTCCTGTTGCCATTCAATGCCATTCTTTACTACTTATCCCTTTATTCGTAGAGGTGACCCTACCCTATATAAAAGGAGGTGTCACAACTAGACATCTAACCCTAACAGTACAGCTGGCCATAGAGCCAAAATGCTTAACTTTGGGGCCAAAGATTCACCCTGACAGAAAATCTTCCATTCTCATTCTTTAGACTAGCCAGCCTTGCTATTTGACCAGCCTGGGCTTAAGCATTCCTCACCAGTGTAAAAGAGAGGAGATGAAGCATGCTCAGAAGCAAAGCTGCTATCCTGCATAATCGAAATACCGACAACTCAAAAGTGTTTGGTATCTGACTGATTGAACTCTACTTTTTAGCTCTGCTCAAAGCCTGATGACCTTTCTTTAGCCATAGCGAGAACATATGCACAGATGCCAAACCTGTTGCTGAGGAAACAATTCTGGATGATCTTGATGATGAAAGTTGCAGCCTCACGTTCAGTCATGTTGGGGCTGAACCTATGTCTGTATGCAGAAAACCACAAAAAGCAAGAGTAAAAATTAGTCAGGTTTCCTTTGAGCATGATGCAAATTCATTTTTGCACATGCTCAGCCAGGTGTGGATTTCACTTGCTGCAAGTGTCTGCTTTCTTGTACCTTATTCAAATTACATAATGTTTTAATAAGCACTTGCTGCCTTTAGTCTTACAATGGAGACAGAGGCTGGTAACTCCAGGAACAGCAGATCCCTCTTTCTAGGCAGCTGCTGGTTTTGCATCTTTCCAACTAATAGTGTCCTTCAGCTCCTGCCCACCATACTTTATAAACCTGTACTTATCTTTAGGAAACTGTAGGAAGTTACATACAGGAAATGCTCAACTAATTCTGCTCAGTCTGGAGCTAATCCTGGAGGCATAAGCCTGAAGGATTTAAAGTGTCGCATTAGATTTTGTATGAGTTCAAGCTGTTGGATGTGACAACATATTTCCATTCATTACTGCATTATCTGTTGAACAAATTTTAAGATGCTGTTCTTCAGAGTCCAGCACCATTTCAGAGGACATCAGACTCTGCAGCACATTACCTCTCAATTAAAGCAGATCTTTCCTTTACGGTCTTATTCTGCTAGCCCTACAGACTTAAAGATAATCCACGTACTTGCGCAGTAAATGAACAGCTTGAACTTAATTCTACAAAAAGGCCTCTGGAATTCCTACTTCCCAAGATATTCCATAATCAAAAGTTAAACATTTTTTACAACATTAAGACATTTAAGATTTGAGCAGCATGACAGCTACACTCACTGCACAAGTTGTGGCAGTATACATTCTGTGAAGAGCATATGATTATTTTATAGTTCATACATATGCTGACTTACTTCAACAGCTTGATTGTTTGCCCTCGAAAACAGGGCAGCCCTGTATCCAACATCAATGTGACCAGTGAGACAACAGCATCCATGTAAGGCCTAGAGAAAAAGAGGACAAAAAAGCTGCAGTACTCAAAATCCTGCAGTTTTAGTAGGTAAAGCAGGCAAGCTGAGGGGTTCAATGAGCTGGATCACACCTTTTTCAGTAGTTATCAATACATACAATCCTTTTTCATTTGCTGGTACAGTTATACCACTGCTTGTAACCTGCCAGTTTAATTAAATTTCCCTCCTTAATGTTGGACTACCAGGTACTCAGAATGCTGCAAGATAAAGAGTCTCAAGGAGGATTATACAATACAATGCTTGATTAGGCAACATTTCTTCAGCATCAGACAGGTGAATCAGTGCATCAAAACAGTACAAAAGGCTGAAACCAGCAATACCACAGTAACAGCTTATCTTGCAATTCCTAATTACTCTATGTAATTCTTTGCTACATCAGTCCAGCTTCCCTTCTCCTTCCTCTCCTCCCACTCAGAACACTTATTACCTATCAAACTATTATCTGCTACTTGGATGACATTTTTTTCTCAACACAAAACTTTCTCCAGACTGCTCCCCCTCAAGGAACCAAACTGTTCTTGATTTCAAGACAGCCCTTTCTGGTACTACTAGCTGAAGAAACCTTGATTCTGTACGATAATGTCAACAATACTTTATAGTTGTGATAGAATGAGCTTTTATCTAGACTCTTGTACTCTCCTCCTCCCACCCACGTACAACATCCTCTTCATATAGATTTATTAGTGCTCCTGCATATTAAAATTAACCTTGTTGGCTTGGTAGAGAGTAAGATAAAGCTGCAAATCTTTACTGTGAGTGGCTGGCAATCGCAGCTGAAGAGTGACGCTACCAAAACCCCCGCATATGTTAAAGCAGACGATTGTAGCACTTTTTCACATCTCCTACGTAATTAACTCTAGCTGAAATGATGACAAATGTGATTGTCCAATTTGGGAAAACAAGAAAGATTTTCATTCTCCTGTAGTTTCTTACTGCAAAGTTTTAACAGCATACTAAATGATGTATGGAAATGTGTGTAATATCACATTTATACATTTAATAGAATTATACAATCTTTAAATATAACAGATGTCCTGGTTTCAGCTGGACAGGAAAAAACCACACAAATTTAGGCTGTAAAATTGCAGGATTATTAAGTTGTTTCAAAGTCTGCAAGATGTACCAGAACAGCCTGACAGGCTCAGATCCCCTACACGCAAATGTGTATTATTATTTATCTTCTCATCTGGTTTTAGACATGGAAGAATTTCCACTTTTGAGAAATTAAGAACACCTTACCTGACTGCCAGATAGCCTCTGACACACATCTCCATAAACCATTTGAATGGAGTTGCCTCCATTTTTCCTCCCATTATCATCACCATCTCATCAGTCAGCTTAATGTCAGGCTCCCAGCCCAGATTTCCACCAGGTGAGCTTTCAAACATGAATCCAAAATCTGTGCACAAAAGATAATCTGCCTTATAAACTCTGTTGATTAGTTGTTCACTGTCAAAGCTGACAGAAGAAAGGAGATGTGGATTTCACATATTAATATCTACTTCTTTTACCAACATTTCAACTCCAACTAGAACTATGGTGAAGTGTAAAAACACCAATAAAAGAAACATCACCATACCATCAGACTAGACACAAGAATGACATCAAATAAACTCCCTGCTGAAACATCAGTGCAGTCGCAGAAAATCAAAGCTAAAGCAGAGGTTACAGCATCACATCATTACATAAATTTACTTGTCAAATTTAATTCATACCCATAGAGTGATGAAGAGAACCCAAAGATACATTTATGTATTTTTACATACATATACATATGTATGCATGCATAAGTACATATATGTGTACAATCCATACATGTGTGTGTACATACTTTCCTGAAGCTGGTAAAACTTTGCAAAGCTAAATTTACACAGAAGAAGACAACACAAATATACACACAATACTGAACAGGCATGAAAAAAATCCCATGTATATTTATAAACCCTGAAATCAGAATATAAATTGGAAAGAGAAATGACTTATTGTCTTCTCTGAACAATACTTTACAGCAGAAGGAGAATGTAACTACTGGAATCTGAATTTGGGCATCACTGACCAATATGAATGATGTGTCCCTTTTTGTCCAACATGATGTTGCCATTATGCCTGTCTTTAATCTGGAGCAGAAACAGGAGAAGACTGTACGCAGCCATACTGCGGATGAAATTGTAACGAGCCTGTACAAACAAGATAAAACAAAATCAGAATAACACAAAGAATTTAATAAGTCTCACCCCAGCAGCAGATACAGCTGAACAATGGGGTTGGTTTTTTTTTTTTCCATTCATGATCAGTTTGAAGCAATGTTCAATGATAATCTTCATACATCTACAGCTGCAATGATTTCTTTAGCTAACTCACTCATAGCTAAAAATGGATTATCAGCATCAGAAAACAAATACAGCATCATGATAGCTGTTATCCAATCATCTGTCATTATTTCTTACAGCTAGAATGCTTCTCAGTTGAGATTTTGCTGTTCTTGCCTACTGATATTTTACCTTCTGGAATGCAAGGGTAGACTCATCTCCGTACTGCCTTGTAAAGTAATCATACATCCCAAAGTCTGTCTGCCTGCCCAGCTGGTCACGGGATGTGCAGTCAGGAATGCATTCAATAACACCACACTGAAGGGGGAGAGGAGAAACAGGTCTGTAAAGCACGCTCCCAAAATATATTTTGCTCATGGCTCTTGGCAGTCATACAGGTCCTCTGGGAAATGTGGGAAGCCTACACATCAATGAATTTCTAGTTTACTTACAAAAAAAGTGTATCCATTTTTGTTTAGGATATCCACGCAAATTATGTGACTTTCCACTACTTCCCCAATGTAGCCCCCAAAAATCAAACAACAAACATGAATAACCACAAGCAGCAAAACTTCAGAGCCAAAAGTTTTAGAAAGCAGAAAGCAGGAGAGGAACGAGTTTTTGTTGCTGGTGCTCCAAATATTTAGCAGTATTTCTTTGCAGTAGGGAATTTTTATGTGTGCTGAAAGAAAAGGTCTATTTTAATTAGGAACTATTTTCTAGACCCATACAAGTTAATTGTACTTACCCCAGGAGCTGTGGCCACCACTCTGTAAGGAAACACAAAAAGATCCAGGCCCACCAGCTGAAATATGTTCTTGAAGAGATCGATGATTTGTAAAGCTAACATGTCCTGTTACACAAGAAGAAAAATTGCACAAGCATTACAGGGGTTTATGGATCATAAGTTAAGATTACAAGAATGCTCTGAAGTGAACATTAAAGTTACCCCAGCAGGTCTGCAGATGTGTGCTTGTGCATGCACAGCGGCTCTTGGGGAAATCAAAATGGGAAAAGGTAAATGCTGCTCAAGTGGGTAGCAAGCCACACTGAGGATTTAACTGCTGACCTAAGAGGAACAAACTATTCCATCACTCTTTAATAAGAGTGCTGCTAGTAACGCCATGGGAAACAGCTAGCATTCCCTCTTAATCAAAACCAATCAAATTTCAATGTATAAGATACCACCTTGGAAACTACCACTTTGTTACCGATAGTGTAATTAGAAGATAAGCTCTGAAAAAGAATTCTAAGTCCTGGTAAACTGTCTTAAAAGAATGGCCTTTGTTTGGACACCGGAGTTTCTCTAGTGGTACAAGACAGTTAGTTCCCTCAGTTCGTAACTTAGTGGAGACTCTCAACATTCCAAAGAAAAGTATTTCTACATTTAAATGATTTTCTTCTTACGTATCATCATCTGCAAATCTGTCTTTTACAGCTGCAAAGCCCAACAGTTTTGTACCTGTCTGCAGTCATCGCCCACTTTGAAGATAGCTGCCTGCCAACAGATTTTCTTACTGTCCACCCCTTCTTCTGCACTTTCATCTATGGAATCAGAACGACAACGCAGACCTGCAAGAATAGTACAAAGCAAAACCCAGACATGGACTTCAATTAGTAACTCTCTACCAGAACAAGTCCTCTGCATTCAAAATCACCACATTTTGCTGCAGGTGCATTACAGGTATTTCTGCCTCACAAGGTGAATACCATAAAGTAGTTCCCTTTCTCTACTCAAACTGGAACATGTCATGATAGTGTTCATGATTTACCAGATAATGCCTGAATTGCACTAAGCTGGCCAGCTACAGCATCCAACAGAATTTACTATGAGAAAAAGCTGCCAAATCCCGGAATTTGCTACAGTCTAAAACACTGGGAAAGACAATCAAATGCTGTTTCAGTCTAAATTAACTGTTAAAATTTCTTCCAAGTACTATATGGTCTGCTTCCTGAGACTTAAAAAAAATTGAAACAAAAATGGATTTAATGGATTTCTTCTCTCTTCCTTTGATCCAGTTTTATTTCTGAGCTGAATTACAGCAGATAAAATCCAACATGGAAATAATTTTACGGCTGCTTTACAGGTCACTAAAAGCAGGCGATTTTAAAGGAATTGCTGACTCTTAATTAGTAGTATTGATGATTTAAGATGCAGCTACTAACCTTCTTTTTCAAGCTCACTAACTCCACATCGTTTCACTTTAAATTTGGCCAGGTAGGGTGCCTTTGCTGCACTAAATTGTGAAAAGACCAAAGATGATAATGAGTGCAAGTTAGCCAAACAAGGATTTCTAGAAAATATACCAACAATTAACTTAATGGGAGAATACAAGAGCACAGTACCTCTGCATAGGAGTTCCTGATTTGTAATCAATGTCCAGAACAATAGCTTCAGGATTGCTGGGCAAGTAACAGCCTGCAAAATGGAGCAGACAGCTGAGAACAAACCCATTGGCTAGTGCAACAATGCAACTTGGAGAGTGACTGGTGTTCGTGTCTGTAACTTCAGTACATAGTTCTGGATTAAATAAAATGTTAGAGATAAACTGGAGATGATGGTGTGTGAGCCAGGAAGGATGCAGTATCCCCTTTCCATTAGTAAGCGATTGCCAGAAACTAACGGAACACAATTTCGAACTAATCCTGCAGAAATGTACAGATATGACTTCTCTTACAACAGTCAATAATAAGATGTGGCAGCGTGTCCCACTGCACTGGGGAGGGCTCTTAGCAACCAACACATGGTAGGAGAATTAAGACCTGTTAGAGATGAGGAAAAGCTTTCTTCGAGCTCCATTTTAAAGAGGAGATTCAGACTGAGAAACCTATGTTCAAGACTTGAAAGGACTTTCAGACAATGACGTTCAAGGGAATGCCTGATGGGAGTAAAAGAAGAATGAAAGGAACTGGACACACTTCATTCTTAAGGTAACATAACTCCTCAGAAGTGCCCCATCTCTTTAAAAAAAAGGTGGCCCACAGAAAAAGAGCTTATTTATCTTTTCAGACATACATTTCTACTCTTATCCACGATGTGCACTATCTAACTTGCCCTTGGGCAAGTTTTGGTGCACCATATAGACATTACTAGGTAAAAATATTTGAATTGTTTCAAGAGAGAAACAATCCAACTGTAACAGAACAACCCCAGCACCAAAACTGAGAGCTGCCACCTGCAGGTATTTCCAGATTTGCTTGCAGAAAATACAGTACTGATGTTGAATGCAAAAAGCCCACTGTATCATGTGATTAAATCACTTCTTACCAGGCTGCACTTTCACCTCAGAGAGCGCACTCAAACAAGCTTTTTTTCTTTCATCTCCTTTAGGGAACGGTCTGGAAGGATGAATGATACATTATTTATCAGCATACTGTGTATTACTCTATGTACCAGCCTCAAGTTTGTTTCCAATTTACACAAACTTCACTAAAAATGTTTCTTCCCATAATGACAAAGATCTCTTACTGCACCACTTTTAGAGAACTTACAGGCTCAATACCTAACCAGAACACTTTCTATCTTAATGATGGTTATAGTCTTTGCTCCATAGCTTTAACATTCATTTCACATACAGGTTGTTGACAAACCAAAACAAAGATATGAGACCAAAATATATGAAGGCTCCTCCTCATACAGAAATTTTTTCATAGTTATACCTGTGTAAGCACCACTATAGTTATACCAATATAAATCTCTTTGTGGAACTTATTCTAGAATAAGAACATTGCTAACCAGAAAAATGCCTGTGCAATTACATGCCTGATTTGTTCACTGCAGGTGTCAACTGGATGAACAGTAAAATGGTGAACAATGAGTACATACAATAACCCAATTGCACAGGCTCATGTGTTAACTGCCTATTGAAGTCAGTCACACAATTGCATACTCACCTGGTGTAGCAGCATACAACTGAAAGGCATTACTTATACTGTAGTTTTAAGCAGTGCTGCAGATTACTGAAGCAGCAACAAAATGGTTAAGCTAATGAAATCACTGCAGACGATAAATTTATTCATTTGCACCATCTACAAAGCAAACAGAATCTTCTCTGTGCTGCCTTTACATTAGAGATGCAAAACAGATTCATTTTAAGGCTTGGGTGCAAAATGCAGTGCTTGCAAAACAATTATTACCAGTAACTTAATTATAACTTGATACTAACAAACAGTGGATTGATTTCATTCTAAATAGAACGACATTCAGATCCTAAGCCCACCATTTAAACCCATCCTAACTTGGTGAAAACATCTTACCATGCACATAGAGAATGCCTAATTTTTGATTTCTGTGATGTAAGTGTCCTTTAGCCTGATGCCCTTATACTGGTGGTTTGCAAAGCTTCATTTTAAATGAGGTATGTTCCATGAAATGCATTTTATATGACTTTCAAATACTTTTATACACCAGAGAACGTTTTAAAAATATGCAGTGAAACCATATTTACAGTCTTAGAGCTTGTGTGCTGAGCTGCTGCCATCCACTGGCAAGCTTTATAATAAAGAGTTAAATTTCATATCCTACTGCAGTCTTTACAGTCAAAAATGAGCAGAACTTTGCATTTTAAGAGATAAAAGTCAATTTTTATGACATCAAATCTTTCTCCCTAACCACATTTTAGGAATGAAGGAAAAGAACTTACATATGCAAAAAGAACAATTGTCTTTGTATTACACTGCACAGTGAAATCAATTTGGGAACAGGAAAAGAATTTCATGGAGTCTTAACAGACGGAAAACCATTTACCTATCCTTGAGGTTTTTTGGTTTTGTAGGTTTTTTGATCCTCATTCCACTGTTAGAAACCACGATGTGTTCAAATTTAGAATCACCTGCTTCTAAAGTTATAGCTGTTCCAGATGGACTGCTAGCTCAAAGCATGAGCACTGAGATCACGACATATACAGAATATCCCTAGAAGTCAAACTAAAATGAGCCTTTGCATCCTACAACTCTTAAGCTGCATTAAAGAAAAAATTCATTCCTTATAAGTAATTATTTTTTCCTGCAAATACTATCCCAGTACCCCTAAAACCAGCTCAGCCTCTTAATCAGGACACTGGCAGTTACCAGAACAGTGAGACCCAAAAGAGGACAATTTCTGAAGTACAACACTTACTTGATAATGGCTGAAACGTTGGTGATTTTATTGAAGAAATCAAATTCCCGCTGGTAGAACTCTTTGGCCGGGCCAGACAATGAGCCAGTTATCTCCTCTACTAACTGCTCCAGAAGTTCCCCAATGTCAGCTGAATGTGGAAAAGGAAGCACCTCTGTCAGCAGCTTGTTTCAGAAAGCTAAATTATACGGATAATACCTTTGGACAATAGTGAAAAAAAGAAAAGTCCTGGTGCAAACACTGCCACATCTTTTGATGGACTCAGTTCGAACACTTCTACAGAATGGGCCCTGCAGCTACAAATGAGAAAAGGTCCTAGCTACCAAGATTCCTCCTGCCAAGAAAGAAGCAGGAAGGAGATCTAGTCTGAACTGAGACAAAGGAATCAAGCTAGATTGTGTTTTAAAGCACTCACGATCTTTTTGGTGTCCTTCTTCATCCAGGTAGATATTAGTTTTCATGTTCCAGATGAATTGGTGAGCCAGTAGCTGGGATTTGGCAGCTGCCCACAGGATGTATTCTCTGACGTAACCCATCTGAAACCATATCCAGTCCAGTAAGGATCAAAGATCATTGCAGCTCTAGCAGACTCAATAGTACTGCTTCTAACAGCTATTCTTCAAACACTGAAAATATTTAATGGGTGAAAAGGAAAACTCTGCACTCTCATTCATGTTGCAAAAAACGCTTTTGAAGAATGACAGTGTATTTCCAGAAATTGCATTCACTTTCCTCTATTTTAAACTACTTCTGTAGTCTGTAGATATTTCTGTATTTGATTGATATTAACAGACAGGATGTCTGATGTTCATGTTCTGCATTGCAGAGGATATTTACCTATGCAAAGTTCTCAAAGAATAGCTATATACAGCCACCTACACTACTGGCTGGGGACATCTTTACCTGAAAGTAATGCACTGACCTTGTGGGCAGATAACAATGATTACATTTATGAACTCTGAATTTGGTTGGCAAGCTTTACTTCTTGCTTCTGCAAGATGAAACTAAATTCTGAAATTCACATATGTGATGGAGAAGAAGACACCCATAGATGTCTTCTCTGGTTAGCTCCACAGCAAAATGATTGAGTATAGTGATTTAATGTTATTACTGCTTCTCTCATGCAGACCTTCAAAAGCTTTAATCAAACTCCTCATCTAGGCTTTGCCGTAACAAAATCTCTCCTTAGATACATAGCCTCTGGTTTCTCAAGTTTACCAGTTCATATAAGAGGTGCATCCAAAGCAAGCCAGCCTCTAGAGACAAAAATTTTTCTTCTATGTATTACATATAGTTTAAGCTGAAATTTTGTCTGATCTGCAGTTTCAAGTCTAAAAGCTGCCTTAAAAATCTGGTTTGTTCATATGCAGCTGTTTCATATCCTCACCTTGTCATACCGAAGTGCCTGCACAATCTGTGGAATGTAGAATAAAATGGCATCCTGAAAAAGATGGCAGGGGTTTTATTATCATTATTAGTTGGAATGGAAGACAGGTCACATGCACAGAGAAAAGCTCCCTTCAGTTAGATGATGAACAAAATACCACTTCCTCTTTATTTTAAACTATATATATAAAGTCTCCTCGTCAAATCAGAGTATTTTTCTGTCCAGTTACTCCCTTCTAAAATATGTTTAGTGATCACATATTTCACAATCCTACTACAAGTCTGGCAGGTGTTGAAAATCCAGCCTTCAGCTGCTTTGGAAGAGAAGATTCAAAAGGAACAACTGAGAATAGCAGTCTGAAGAACACAGTTTAGTGTGATTTACAACAAAAAAGTTGCAAGTACACAAGCCAGTATCACATGGGACAACCAGCTTTAAATTTTCATCCCAATCTATTCGTACTCTGAAATGTGGTGTGCCCATTCAGCACACACGCCTCTCTGTGGTATTAAAACAAAGCCTGTGGCCGTAGCTTTATTCAAAATGTTAAGGCGCTCTTGGAACTCATCTTACCGGAGGAAAAGATCGCAGGACTTTAACCCCATACTGAGCTGTCAGAGGATGAGGTGGATACATGCTTGAAAAATAGGAAAGGCCAGTTGGTGGATCTGTTGGTGCCCAGCACAGAACATGGCTGAGTTCAGGTGCATCAGCATCAATTGTATGCCAGGTAACCAGGTACTGAAAAGCAGGTCAGACACATTAGGAATTTAAAGCACCCAATAATGTTTGGGTAGTACACATCAGACACTAATGCTATAATCTAGCTTCCTATAGCAGGGGAAGTTAAACATGGTACACTTTATTTCACAAAACCTCATCTACTTTATCTAAAGCATTTTTTTCCCATGGAAAACAAGCTATTGGAACCTCCTCACCTCCCAGACCACCACATGAAGTTAGTGAAGTCACATTACTAAAAACACAATACAGGAGTTCTAGCACAGGGAGGAAGAAGAAAGGATGAGCCCTTTTGTATGAGTCAAGGTCAAATTTTTCTGTCATCTGTTTTTCAGGTGATGTACAGAATGTAGCTCTGGTAAGGCTGTCCTGCACATAACTACAGTGCTTCACTGCAGATCAGCAGGACGAGTCGCCTTCATTTCAAGAGGCATCTTGTCATGCACCACAGGTTCAGCTTGAAATAATTTCAGCAGCACCACACACCGTGACTCAGTCTTTTCCATGTTATGCGAAAGTAACAGAAATGGTGACTGCACTGCAAGTGATCACCTTTGAGACATTTTGTGTATGGTGAGAATATACCTGGGAGTAAGATGTACCAATAGCTAACTAGTTACCTACTCTTATTGCTGTGGCTCTTCCCTCAGCACCCTATTTCCACAGCTGTCCTGTCATTCTCTCCTACAGAGCTAGAGTTAGAACATACACTGTGTTAAGTAAAGACTGTATTTTCCAATATATCTAAAAGAAATAGGAATACTGGGCCCTGTAACAGTATAAATAGTCATGAGTACCTTTATTGCTTCAGGAACATCACTGACAGCTCCTGGGTCCAACCGAACCAGACGGGTTACTTCTGTTCCGATAGCTTCAGTATTCTTAAATCTAAGAGTAACCAGGAACTCAGTAACATTAGAAAATTTTGACAGCCTCTTCTATTTATGTGAAGATGGGGGAAGCAAAAGGCACAAAAGAATATGCTTAATAAACAAATAGTCCAACTATGAAACAATGCACACCAAAGGACCAATATGCTGAAAAAAGAGGATTTAGGAACAACTGGTTCTTATCCAATGCTTTTGTATAAACCGCTCGTGTTTCAGCCCACTATTGGATTTTTGGCTGAATTCTACAGACACCAGTGTGCAGAACTCTACTTGGCCAAAACTATCACTTTTGTAAAGGGGAAAGAATTTCCTTTCCCTTCCAGAGCCAACTATGCTAATTCTCCTATAATACTTACTAAAATGCAAGCCAATACATAGCTAGAGAACATTTCATTCAAAGCTACTTTCAATCACTGTTTAAATTCTATGCCTGCTAATCGGTTAAATGCTATTAAAAAAACAAACATGATTTTGTTTGAACAAAACACCATCGAAGTGGTAGCAAAGAACGGGCAGTAGGAAAGGAAGCTGCACTCCACTAGAGCATGAGCAAAATGAGTATGTTAAGCAATCTAGTTCTTTTCATTTCAAAGGTCTCAAACAGGTTTGGCAGTATGCAGGGGGGCTGTAAACATGAGCAAGTGCCATCACTACTTAAAGTGCAAGTACTCAGCTGCTACAGCAGCAGGAATTACATCAATTCTTTCTTTTGAAATATCTCACCTGGTAGGCAGCTGTACAGCAAGATGAGGAGAAATGCTCCAAGCCAGATTTACATTATCCTTCCATTGCTTCTCACTAAGACTGATATACTTAGACCTCCAGTTCGCTACGCTGCTCTCTCCAGTTTGATCCAGCTCTAGCTCAGGGGAAGACAGCGGATTGTACCATGTGATTAAGCGTTCAATCTCAGTAGCCTGAGGGAAGCAGAAAAAAAAGGTAACATTTTCTGGAAGAACAAAAGCACTCCCAATTTCATACTTCGGTTAATGTATCTTGCTACAACAGCAGGGTTTTAGAAATTCGTGCAGTTTCTTCATTCTTCTGGTGACCTACCAGCAATGAGAGCAGTAACGTTCTTCGTTTCATGTAGTATTTGTGTAGCTGTGTACCTCTGTTGGTCTTCTTAGACATGCCTTGAGAAAAGGTTAAAAAACTTTTCAGTGGCTTTTGCTCAGTGTGTTAAATGGTGCTTTCAGACTGCCCACCCCTGGCAGCAGTAACACATAAGAACCAAATAACCACAGGACACTTGTAAATTTAGATCAGAGTGACTTCAGAAAGTCAGCAGAGCAGCTACTCATTGTACAGCTGTTCTCTGAATACATGGAGTACAACAGGCTACTACAGGGCAGCTACAGGGATATCAATTTAGCCAGTATTACATTCACTTCTGAAACATGACAGCCTACTAGAAAGAGCGAGCGCACAGTTTTACAAATGTACCAAAACACAGCCCACAGTCTAATGTCACTCTGCTGCCCCAAAAAGCACTAGGGGCATGTTTGCACAAAGCAAGCAATTTCTTTACACGTTTTCAATACAACTTGACCTCCAGTCTTATTTCTTCTGTAGTACAGAATTAAATACTCTATTAGAAATACCCAGGAAAGTTCAAAACTTTGCCCCTTGCTACCACTGAGGCTTTTCCTGCCCCCTCTCCAGTCTGGTAATTAAATACTCTGCCAGAACATGAGCCCAATATTAGAGGTAAATATTAACTTCAAGCAACATCTGCACATAAAATCTGCCATAAAATTGGCTGCAATGAGGTGGCTGCAATCAAAAAGATACCTGATTTTTTAGATATGGTTGACATGCCACTGGACAAAGGGTAAGTATTTATCCATCCTTGTGTAGCCTGTTGCCGAGATCCAACATTGATATCAAGGTTGCTCCTGGTGTCTTGGTTATCTAACAACAGAGCACAGACCTGATGTAGGAGCCAATCAAAGAATCAACAAGCCTTTGAAACAGCCCCTAAAGGAACTCACCAGGTGGTACAAGTTGGCTGGCAGTCAGGTACTTCTTGTCCGAGAACATCGCTGTCCAAAACTTGATCAATATGGTGATATCCTCACGAAGCCTCTTCTCCCCTTGTGTGGGGAACTTCGAGGGACAACTTGGAAGAAATTACACAAATAATGTGAAGTTGAATGTATTAAGAAAAGAAAGCCAAACCTACAAATGTCACACAAATCTAAGCAAAACATCTTTCTTATTCTGACCCGAATCTACAAGGATGAAGCTACACACCACTGTGTTTTATCCTCATGGCTTTATTATGCCAGTCTGAAGAGTACAAGCTTCCTATTACAACTGAAAATTAAGGCAGCAGTCTGCAGCAGTATTTGCAATCTAGTATTATGACTGACCTCACATTCAGACACTCCTGTCAACTGTATTATTTCCTGTTGTGCCTATGCTAAATGTTGAAATTATCACATTCAGATGTATTTTCAAAACAGTGAAACTATATTTCAGCCACATATTTTGAAACAATAATTCTTTAAGTCTTATAAATCTAGGTATGGTTTTGAACATTGAATAAACCCCAAAATACGGAAAAAAAAGAATAGGAACATAAGAACTGGAACTTATATATAAGCCTCTTTGAGATGGTTTATGAACTGCACAAAAGCATAAGGAAAACAAAAGTTTCTGTTAAAATGGGCTAAAAAAGGAAAGGAAGAAGTTAAATCACTAGAAGCAAATGTCAGGCGCTGCTTTGAGGTATCACAGAAGGTTCAGGAAATCACACACATGCTTTCACTGAGAAGTTGCAAAGAAGTACCTGAAATAATCAAAGGCAGTTGAATAAATCTTTTCCCTCAAAACATTTCGAATAGTCGCATTTGGAACCACATCAGCATGCAGCAAAGACAACCCCAGAGTCAACAACCTAATAAGTAAAACAGAGAATGAGAGTTTTGGCATTCCCAAATCAACATCATACAAGCAACAGGTACAGCTGTAACTCTATTCAGTTATTGAAAAGTACTCACTTAAATCGGGGTCCAATTGCTGCCACATGCCGATTCAAACTGCCTTTTGCCCCTCCAATGTTCAGTGACAGTGACCGCTGGAGCAGGCTGGAGAAGATCTCTATTTGATCAGAACTGCAGTACTTGGCTATTTCAAATCTCTGCACCAAAAACTGAAAGAGACAGACATATCATGCCTCCTTTGACCTTTTTTAATCTCAACCTCTCCCAATCTTTTATGCTTCAAACAGCTTTCTCCCCTTCAATTATTATGCTCATCTAAGTGCATGTCTCCTGGCTTTGAGGCAGACAGACTACCAGCATGATTCCAGTCCTTTCCCAAATCATGAGAACTTGTAGTGCAGAGTAGCTTAATTGCAGCCTCACTGCAACACTGCCATAGGTGCGACGTTCCAGACAAAATACACACCTCTATCCAGATGTAATGTGGGGTCACCTCTGGTGGACAAGGCCTTGGCTGGCTCTCTTCTGAGGCAGCTAATGGATCTGCTTCCTTCTGCTCAGCAGAAAACAGGCCAACTTTCTGTTCCACTGTCATTTGCCAGGCTCCTGCCATTTCCCGCATGAACTGCAGAAAGGAAGATGAATGTTTCTTGTTTCAAGAGCATCTTCTCATATGCAAAGCACAATCTTACTCCAGAAGTACACACAAGAATCTAATACATCAATTAAAATTCACTGCAATATTAATGAAGAGGCAGAGACAGATCTATACATCCCATCTGAAATGTTTCATTCACATCCTGAATTATGAAGGGAAGAAAGGCACCCTGAGAAGTTCAGCTGGTAACAGAAAGGCTAAGGGCAAGAGCAGACAAGCCCTCTATTTTGCTGAGGAGACTGAACTGTTCGATTGGCTGGTGCTATTCATCCTCCTGCTCTACGAAAGGTTACTGCCTCCAGCACCAAACAGAGACAGTTAGATTCATTTTTGCTGAACCTGCTCTAGGGACCAGTACCCTTTGACAGAAAGGGCTCTCAGCATCCTAAGGCGCTTACCTATCTCCTCAACAAATTACAAAGAAATTTCCCAGAAGCCTAAGAAAAAAACAAATTAAACTGATTCTCAAGTTAAATACCGAAATGTGCATGCAAACTGACCTAAGTAAATTTAAATGGATAATTATCTCCATCAAGGGAAACACTTAGTGCTCACTAACTGGAGCAACTACCAGACGCAGCTTTCTCAGCTGCATGTGGGCTGTCATTACACCATGCTGAGTTGCTTTATTACTATTAGATTCATCCCCACCTCACAAAATACAGCTGCTCTAGGCTCTTACAAGATTAGGACACTTGCAAGAGTGTTTTTTATGCAAGGGTGCAATGCCAGATATCAGAGGCTCTGACTGATTAACAGGGACATTGATTTTAATTTGCTTTAAAACACCATTCTACAAATTGTGATAGTTTAGAACCTGATATATGAGCAGCACAGGCATCTCAGCTGCAAAGTAGCTGTACAGCTGAGATCCTAACAGACTGCCTTTGCTGTACCATTCCTGCTGCTGAGAAGGATCTGTTCCCCACAGCCCACTTCATGAGGGTGCTCAGACTTCCAACAATACAAGAACAAAGATTTCCTGGTAGGCTAAATTGATTAACAGTACATTTAACATCCTTACTTGACACAGATTAACAACAGCTCTGAATCTCTCAGGTTTTCTGTCTTCCCCCCTAGCAGGGGCAGAGGAAGAACAGTTAAACAGCTTCCTACCGGCACTTCTATTCCATTCTTGGCAGCAAGCAGCCACTCCCAGCAAGCAATTGCTGTTTCCATGCCATGTTCATTGAACATCCGAAGGGGTCCCCAACACAGATGATGAAGGAGCTGGGGATCACAGTCTGAAAACAAACATTCATACAGATTTCTCCAACAGAGTAAGTAACTGGTTTTCACATCAGCATGAAACTGGTGTGCTCAGTATGTACAATCAATTCCTAATAAATAGCTTCTAGTTTGAGAAGGACTTTCCCCAGTAGAAGCCTAATTGAAAGAAACCCAAAACACATTTTGGGTTCAAGTTGATGCATACTGGGTTTGTATATGGATAGGGTTTGTAGTTTATTACTCTTGGCTTTTACAGCCAGAAAGCAGAACTCCATTTCTTTTTCATTACCTTTGCTGCTTATTAGCAGAGCAGTCAACTTAAACATGGCCTGGGTGTAAAACTCAGCGTGGCCTGATTCAAGAGCATCATTCAGTTCTTTGATCATCAGCTTATTCAGGTCAGATGTTCGTCCGGTAGCATTTGAGAACTGAATCATTCCAGAAACCTGTAAAATATAATGGGGTTTTCAACAGAGAACAGTATTTTTACGAATCTAGTTTGGTATTGGTCACATGTTGATTAAGAAACTCCACAAAGAGACGTCTTTCGTTACTATTTTCCTAAATCTTTAGCTTTATCTGCAATCTAAGAACTTTCTGAAAGATCAACAATAAACGCAATTGTTTAATAACCTAGGAAAATTATACCCTTTATCTTGAAGGAATTTAGACTCAGTTTTAAAATAACAGAACCATACAGCAGTGAAGGTTGGAAGGGACACCACCCCCTGGAAAGCCATTCCTGAGCTTGTGGACGCTCCACACTCACAAGTAATCCTGCACTTACCTCTCCTGCATAGCGGTTGCGCAAGTTAAGAGAAGCCATG
Organism: Psilopsiagon aymara; assembly: GCA_024733675.1. Taxonomy (NCBI): domain Eukaryota; kingdom Metazoa; phylum Chordata; class Aves; order Psittaciformes; family Psittacidae; genus Psilopsiagon; species Psilopsiagon aymara. The sequence goes on from JANRGW010007949.1 coordinate 20,284, forward strand.
AAGTTGGAGTAGTCCTTCTTCACACAAGTTGGTCTCTCAGTTAGCTGGGTTGCCTATGACCAGACCACATAGAGGTGTTTACACTGTTCATATCCAGCCATTTGTCTGGTTTGTTGGGGGGGGAGTTGTATCATCTCATATGTTTTAAGTTTAGTTTTCCTTATGCTTATAATCAGAATAGTATCAGAGCTGTTAACTACAATGGTACCAGGACTGGTAAAAATTAAATAAGAAACGTGTATTTATTCCATGGAAACAGTCTGAGATACATACATATTCGGATATACTATTTGAAAGACCAAAACCAAAGCATGAACGTCTCTGGCACTGTTGCTCCCTTTTCTTGAACAGGTAAGCGTGGGTGTAAAGAACCTTGTTGTGGAGGATTTCTCAGCTAGAGCAGCTGCAGGGAGAACTCTGAGACAGCAGAGGAACGCTGCTGGGAAAGTCTGGGGAGTATTGTAGGGAGAACTCGGCAAGATAAGAAGGAAGAAAGAAGCATTCAATCAAGGCAACCGGCGAGGCAGATATCAATCAATGAAGAAGCAAAAGTACCCACGTGGGTGGTGTCAGCTAACCAATTGTACTAGCCGCTCATACACGCGGGTTCTTCGGATAGCCTACATCAACCCTGGACCTTCTGGAAATAAACGATTTCGCTTCCTAACCAGAAACGGGGTCTGTGCCTTATTCTCCACAGGTAAGGAGGAAGACAAGAGAGGAGGTACTATTTTGGTTCTGTGCTTTCCACACAACAGCTTGCTGAACTGAGAGTAACTTAGAGGAGGGGGTATTTTGTTCTTGTCTTTAAGATGTGCACTAGTGATCCACATTTCCATGTGCAGAAGCACTAAGGAATTCATACCAGAGGCTTTTCCTCAAAACCCACAAAAAAAAAGAATGCTTCTTTACATTGTAAAATGAATTTTTTATATTAGGGATTTCATACTAAAATACAAGCAAACCCACCGGAATTTCATCACTCCTGCAACACTCTGCTTCAGTACTGCTAATGGGTAGCTTGGCTCAGCAATGGATAAACTGTTAAGAACTATTCTTATTACATGTCTTGCATATAAAATTTGAGGACTATCATCTTTTCATTCGCAACATCCAGTCCATGGGAATAAAGCAAAACAAACTGCTAGTAATCTGAGAGCTTTCTGAAAGAGCTTTTGTCACCTGGCTGACATGCAGGAAGGCCTAATGAAAACAAATACTGTTACCATATTAAGAAAATGAGAGTTATTTCTCCTATTTCCTTTCCAGTTGTAAAGTTTCTAGTTTCTTCCAGCATAGACTTTATCAAGTTTTTTCACCTTGCCCCTTTAGGGAACTACATTGACTGCCTTTCCTGAGTCCTCTGAGAGCTCTTTATCCTATTTAAGTTCAGAGACCAGTGTCTAGAAGGACACTAACAGAGAACCAAAAGGAAATCCTGCTAAAGCTGAGTGCAAGGACAGTTTCAAAGCGGCTGCTAGAAAACAAACTGCCTGATAACACAACAGACGCTATTGGATGCTTCTCCAGGAGATCAGAAATTACAACCACAGATGAGGCAAAATTAACTGTAAAAAATTGCATATAACTGCATTAAAAGTTCAATATGCAAAAGTCTATTTTGAGTGAATCTATGTAAAACTCAGAGTAAACAGGAGTCACCCAACACCTATGTTACTACTCTAGAAAGCTGCTTATTTCAGCCTTACACAAAGATACTGACTTCAAATCATCAGAATTAACATATAGGAAACTCTTAAACAGCGTCAGAGACAGTTTCGTTTTCTTGCTTTTTACCATCTCACTTTTCAGTATTTTATAGAACATGATTATCAGATACCTTGATTTGAGATGGAAAGATATAAGGTATCTGAGTAATGTCCAAGTGCTATGATAAAGGTGATTTAGAAGATCTGTATTATGTGGTTATACTGAATGTTACAAAATCAGCATGACAACTCTACAGGTGCACAAAAGAAGAAACAAGAACCATGTCCATTACTCACGCCCAGAGTGGTGTTCTGCCTGTTGTAGCCTGCGAAGTGCAAAACACTTTCTGTAGCCATGGCCAGCCCTGTGTGCTGGGACAAGCCCGACACCCAGTTCTGATGCTTGTTTAGGTACTCCTGACAAAGAGAAACAAGTGCTTGTTGGAAAACTACTGTTTTTCAAAACAAGGCAGCTCATAAGCAAGTGTTGCATCAGCACAAACTACCAGAAGCTTAATTACACACATACGCGACAACAAACAGGCTGTCTCTACTCATCCCGGTAAGGCATTGTTTCCCTGGCAGTAAAAGACTCTGAATGACCTAAATAGCAAAGAGTAAGACTCTTTCCAATTTGGAACGATAAGGATCATGTTATCAAGAGAGATACTTGAAGACTGAGGTCCTCTTTAAAGAAAAAAATCACTTCTGATGAAAAGCCTTACAAAAGGAAGTGCTTTAGACTCCATGGTAGAAGGGAATGTAATTAATTATCCCTTCACATAAGGATAGAACCCCTTGAGGTTCCCCTTTTAGGGAAGGAAATCTAAAATTCAGGTAGATTTGCAGCACCCAAAGTCTTGAGCCTCCCTGGAAATTCTGTTATTTGCACCAAATTAGGCACCCTTAGACACGATACTAATCCAACCTAGACCACATAGCTTCTTCAGCTACTCACCAAGGATTAACAGACACTTGCATTTTATTATAGTGAGACACTTTAAGGTATTTTGTTTATTTTATTAGCACATCATTAATAGTCTTTTGTAATATTTGCTTGCAGTCATACAACTGCTTTTCACTGAACTCTGTCACACATGAGTGTTTACTACATGCTCAAATTAAGTCTGTAGATTATAGTGGTCTCACATAGTAGCAGCGTTTCTCCACATTTAAAAGAACCATAATGACAGAAGAAAACACCCTCCCAAGAGGGAAACAAGAAACAAGTTTTACATCCTAATCATCTATTTCAGTGTAGCTGATATTTTCAGCTAATGCACCAGTATTAAACTTTGCTAGGCAGATGATTCTGTTACACGAAATTCTGACTTCTGAAGTAAATCCAGGATAATCAACTGCTTATAAATGTGTTAATTTCAGATTACTTAGGTTTGGACTACATCAAAAGTCACATCAAATAAAAACATTTGCATTATCCTTTGCAATGCTATAAAGGAAATCTTAAAGCAATAGAAAATTTAAAATTATGCCTGGATAGCCTGAAAAATGCAAAACACCACAGAATTCTCATTCTGAAGATCAGCAAAACTCCCATGTTCACAGAAGCAGGCTCATTACCTGCAGATGAGATTTTGTAACAGAGGGAGCCCATTTCATTGCTTCTTGCAGAATCATCCCACAGCGTGCGGCAAAATCCTTGACTATACTCTAGAATTAGAGAGTATCAGTACAATCAGTAAAATACAGGACCATTTTACAAGAGGCACTGGTTTAAATGGTGTAACAAGTAACGTGGGGAGTAGGTTGCAGTAACATGATCCAGCTAAAGTTTTCTGTTATGAACTACCCTTGACAAGCGAAGAACAGACTCAAGTAAAATAATAAGATTCAGAACCACAAATACCAAGTGTCACATTTTATTACAAAAAATGTATCTAAGGAAGGATTCAAAAAAGATCATCAAGAATAGCATTATTTTGGTCTTTGATATATCAAGGATGACCACTTACCTCTCTGGCTTCATGTGTGTCAGGGACAGTTATTCTATATGGAGCATCAGGAATGTCATAGTATGGTTGGTCCTTGTGAATGTCCTAAACAAAGGCAATTATCAACTCTCAGTACGATAAAATTCATCACTTCATTTGAACACTACAGGAAGCCCTCTCCCCAAGCAGGAAGCCTGATTTACCAAAGCTTTTTGCTAATATTTGCTCTCAAAGTCAATTTGGACAGCTCTAACAAACTGTGTTTCAGTTTGGGTTTTAGTACAGGTCATTTTAAAAATCCAAAGCCCTCTTCAACATTTGGTACAAAACCAAAACTCTATAAAGTATTTCCATCTTCAACAATACCAATATGCAAAAAATTCAAGGTACATGGATAAACATGCACAGACTGGAATCACAGCTGATTCTACGATTATAATCTGAAGATTATAACTCATAAATAAATAAATCAAAAATCAGAAAACCACAACCAAATTTTTATTTCAAATGAGACAGTACAACAATTACAACCCAGAACTGGTAATCCTGTTTTATTCTTGATGCTAAATTTGACAACTTTCTAGCACTAGTTTCACTACCTATGAAATACGGTTGAAAATGCACTTCTTCACAGAATTTAAAATAAAAATTCTAACTATCTTGGTAATACAAGGAAACCAAAATAAGAACTCAAATAACTATCAAAAAAATGCAAAATAAATATCAGTTCTATGAAAGAAAACAACTTACTGCGCTAAGAGACAGGGACAGAGTCTGCAGAATATCTAGCATAGTCTTCAGCACAGTTCCACTCCACAGCAAGTGAGGAAACCTGGAGCAAGATAGGATTCAGAAACTCAATAATCATGAAGAGCTGAGGAAGGAAATTACTTTATCAAGAAAAATAGCTGCTGAAAGAGCTATATACAGCTGTAGGTAAGCTTGGACAGAAGTCTCAAAGCTTGCCATGGCTCACAACAGCCTAGTTCAATATAGAGTGGAAATCTCTCCGAGAGCTATCTCATAGTTGAGATTGCATTTATTTCATGGGGAGTTTGCTTTACTCCATCTGTGGCAATACTAAGCAGACATGCACATTTAAGCAGGTGTTTTACAGCCCAAGTCAAAAATACTATTGAATGTTAGTTTTCAAGGAGATGTTTCAGCAGAAGTACCAGCAAAGAAATCCACTAGACGGTCTTCATCAACTACATAAGTAATCAGTAATCAGTCAATGTGAAAAGGGAACAGGGAAATGAAATCTATACTCACTTGTCTACCAGACCAGATAAGTATTTGTCTGCAACTCTCCTGATCCTTTTGTGAATGTGGTTAAAATTCACCAGCAAGAACTGAGCATGTCTCTCCAGCTCTTCTTCATTCTCTTTAGTTTTAGGCTAAAAGGCATGCCAAAGAGAGGTATGAAGCTTTTCAGGAAAAAAACCCCATGCATACTTTCATAAACTAAATGAGAACATTCACACAAATTCAAAGTTTTAGTTTCCATGTAACCTACTTTATCAGCCATCATTGTCAGGAATGCTTCAAACACCTTATCAGCAACAGCTATCACACACTGCATCATGCCTGAGGAATTGAGAGAGGTGACAGGTTTGATTATCAGAATTACATCTGCTTTATAAACCATGCTTAGCAGTTACAAAGCATTTATGTTTACTCAGCCAGCAATGAACCAAGCTGTTTCAAAACAAAACAAAACAAGTGCTCTTGGCAAGAACAAAGCAACAGCAGCATAGTGAATATGAATCATTTTCTTATGTCATTGCTCGATTTGTTTTAGTTTTGCATGCCTGGAGATAATTTCCAAGTATCTCAAGCTGCAAGATAACCTGGACAGGTAATCTTACCAGATTTGTCTTTTTGAATTGCTTTATCCTCAAAATAGCAGAACATAACTTGGAAGCGATCTTGGTCAGTTGAACGCAATACCCTACAAAAAGAAGAGTATTGTGGCTAGGACTGTTTTGGCATTCGTTGAATTTGCATATGATGGAAATATCACGCTAGCAGTAATACCCTTTTAAAGGAAAAAAACCCAACAACAAAACACTACAAAAAACCCACCCAAACCGCAACAAACAGCCTGTGAATTCAGTATGTCTGTCTAGCAAAACCTAACACACAGTAACGAGGGGAGAAACACACACTACGAAATACAATCCCAGCTCCTACATCACACTGATCCTGCAGAACAGGCAACTGTTCTTCAGAGTTACAAGCACAAGAGTCTGTGCAGAGCATTACACTCGCAACACACTCCTACGAAGAACTCTTTTGCCCATCTTCTGTTAGCTCCTATACAGAGAAGATTCTGTTTTCCAGGCTCTACTATATTATTCCATCCTTTTTAAATACCTCAAAGGCATTTTTGCACAGATGAATTCCCATTCTCGGAATTTTCAATCAAAATACTGATTCTCATTTGCCTTAGTGTCTGGCAATTCTGACTTGAACATACATAGTTGGTTTTTTTTTGTTTGGTTCGTTTGTTTTTGGGTTGTTTTCTTTAATTCATCAGTGGAAAAAGCATACCCATACCTCATATACTCTAGGCGGTAAACAGAAAGGAGATAGGTAGACATGGCAAAGTCTAACTTATTGATCAGTGCTGACACTTCTGGAGGAGGATCCAACAGGTTTATTATGGTACTCCGCAACTCATTTAATTCAGCCTAGAGATGAATACATGAAGTTATCTGAAGTGGAAGTAATGCATTAGTCATGATTCTTCAAATACAGAATTAAGCAGAAATAAATACTGGAGTCAAGCTCCCTGCTGAAATAACTGCTAGTTTCCATGCAGTTATACCAATGAAGAAATACAATTCCTGCACTAAAGGAATGTAAGTTTGATCAACATCAATACCGTCCAGTTTCTGAAACTACATGGCTCTGTTGTGTTATTCTTTGATGTCACAGAACTGAGTATCCAGGCACAAAGCAGATTTCTGTATTATTTGGGAGCCAGACAAAGCCATTTCATAAGCTACAATTCTTCTATCCACTTTACTGCTACCACAAATAATCCTCTGGCAAGATCTCTCATGCGAACACTAGAGAGATAAAAATATACCAGGACCAATCCAGAGCATAAAAAGGGAAAAAGTTCACTTAATATTTCTTTGAAAGACTGAATATGTTGCTTCCTTCCAAAGCTTGCTGATTTCTTTTAAACAGTGCAAGTTTTGACTGTCTGATACAAAGCTGATGCAAAATGACTAAAAGGTTCCCCTCTCCACAAAGACGTGGTTTTTTACATCTAACAAAAACAGTGCAGCTACCACTCTAAACACTTGTATTCAACACTCAGTGAAACTAAATCCAAGCCAGTTACATGTACACATCTGTCATAAGAGTAAAAAAAGCTGTTTTCCACTGATAGAAGGCAGGTTGAAGGGGTATTGTGAAATTTCAGTATATCGCTGTTACCATATCATTTAACACTGACAGACAGTACGAAGGAGATAACAGAAGAAATTAATTCTTACAGAAGTTACAGTGTCATTCTTCATGGCAGAATTGTACTGAAGAACAGATCGAAGTGGTTCTTTGCTGGGAAATGTGAGTAATGGAGACTTGGTGGCAATTTCACATACACCTTCGTACCATTCTTCTGGCCAAAGACCTGACGCACAAGTATAAAGAAGAAGATGGGGTAAGGGAGAAAAATAACATTAAGACCCACACAGTTAACCAGTGCTATCAAGCTTGGCACTACTTCCTAGGGTCATTTTTTCACGCACTTAAGCACAAACACTCAACACACGTGATCCATGTTCCAATGACAACAAACATGTTTAGGTAATTCCAAGTCAAGTTTCTCACTGGACAAGAAGTTTCTACTTGATTACCATTGTACCCTGTATGTCCAGTGCTCCATTTCATACTTAACTAAGGCTATTAAACTAGGGAAAAAAATTAAGCACAAGTTGTACTGTGCTGAATCTCATAGCAAACCAGCAAAGATGTGAAGAAATCCAGCTGGAGAACTGCCATGTAAGCTCTTCGTTTTCAGTGTCTTTGTGCCTGTTTTTTTTCTTCAGCCTGCTGTGACTGGTTTGCACAGATTTAGATGCTTATTTGTCAGGAGTTTAAGTGTGAGCAGCAACATTCTCTTAGAATTTACGCTACCTGATCCTTCCACAGCAAATCCCATCAGCACTGAGTACAACCAGAAGTCACGGAACAGCTTTTGCAGCCTGGGTTTGGCCTCCTTGATGGGTGGCAAGCGTCTGGTGAGCTACCAAAGAAATAAAAATTAACACCAGAGAATGGTGGGAGCTATGGTAATTTAATTCCACTCTAAGGAATCAATTAATGTACCTTCTTTGCTATGATTTACAAAGGTAATATTCTTTGTCACCTAAGAAAACAAGTATTAAAACGCTATTGTTATATGACAAAAGTTAGATCTTGTTAGAATAATCTGAAATATTAACTTTTGAGATGACTGAAGTAAGAATTTCCTTTGTTTTACACAGGAATAATACCATGCTGATATAGTAACCTCTGAAGAGAATACATAATATTAGTGTACTATCAACTGCAGAGATGAAGAGGCCACATGGTCCTTTAAACTGTGTTGGAGACAATGCCATACAGCTCTGCCTAAGTGCAAAGGAACTCAAACCTAAATAAATATTAGTCAAACATACTTCTGGTTGCTATTGTTTATTGGCTTTGTGGAAATACATTGAGGCACCAATTGGGGATCTTTTATTGTCTGCACCCACGCACACAATGACATCAGCTCTGGAGAATTTACTATCTAAACAAGCAAGTACAAGAGCATTATTTTCAACAGTTTTTCCTTAAAATTCTCTGATGCTTTTTGCACAAACAGCTGCTTCCACTGCAGGAGCACAGTCTTCCAGCCAACATGATATGCAACTTTAGATATATTTATGTAACAAACATCATAGTGCGCTATCCTAAAAAGTGTCAGAAGTCCAAGCAGTGTTTAAAAAGTGGAAAGAATAGCTCACCGAACTGCAAGCTTTATTCAGTGATCAAATATTATTCAATGATTGTATATTATCACCTCAAACTTTATGAAGAAAATGTTAGATTCTAGTCTAGCTTAAAAAGTTTTCTCTCAATATACACTGATTCCCTTGGGGCATGAAAGCCAGCAGTAGTTCAGCCAGCAGTATTTCAATGAAACCTTATATAAAGCCAACTTTGGGCGCATTTATAAATCATGAGGCAGACTGCTCATTTAAAAAGAAAACCATAAAAAAACCCGTTTAAAAGCTGATGAATGGCACCATGGTAAAAAGTTGTGTGTGCAACACAAATGTCTGCACCAACGTAACACTGACCGAAGAAGCCTGCCCATCACAACCAGAGGCCTCGACCATTTCTGCATTAAGATGTCCCCCCCATTTCAGCACAAAATAGCAGTGACATGGCTTTTACAGGTCAGTAACAGTCAAGTTTACGTGCATGCTTGACTTTGAAACTTTGCATACACAACAATTTTTGCTCAAAGATCTTCCTCAAAAGTGAACAAGTACCTGCAAAGCCGTAAAAGTAGCTCAACAAGCAACATACAATTCAGCAGAGATCACTAGGCAAGGGAGGGATTTTGGCTGACAAAGTAAGTTTAGCAGTGTTTGGTTTAGAGAATGTTTACTTTGGGAGATACACAAAAAACTAGCGTCAAAGTTCAGCTTTAAACCCTGCCATTCCTCTTACTTGAGCCATTCAACACATCCTTCCCCGTACAGCAGCTTAAAGGTAAGCTTCATTTTCATCTGCTGTTATTTTAGGTAGATCTGACCAAAGACATGTATATTGCAGAGTGGAGGAAAGTTTTGACAGTCTTAGTGCAGCAAAGCAGTAACTGAACTTTGGTGAAGATGAGACTGTAAAGCTGGGAACTACAGACAACAAATTCCTCCACGCAGGAAAGCATTTATCAGTGGTTACTGGACCGAGTACCTCAGCCCTAAGGGTCTGACTTCTGGGGGCGGGGAAAAAAAAAGTCACGAATTTATGAAGAAACACTATGAAAAAGACTGACTTGAGTCATTCGGTCACAGGGTAAAACCATCTAAAGAGCATCTTCTATGGATCCTTCAGTGTTTAGGAACAATGGGGTTTTGTTAATATGGGATAATCCCCTTAAATTGTTTCAGGATTTCAAGCAAATGAGTCTGGGGGTAGAATTTTAAACATTCACCTGTTAGCTCAGTTACTTCAGTCCTGCTACAACATGTTTGAAAATGTTTTCTTTCAAGCACTGGGTTTACTCACTGAGGTATGTATACCTATCCATTTTGCTTCCATAAAACAGCTCTTTGGACTACTTCCTAATTTAAATAGCATTTTAATCAACACCTTATAAGATTTTGGTTTAATTTCTGTTCAGCGTTTTGCTCTAGTTTATCTTGTAAATGATTGCCTTTTTATGCTAAAAAAAGTACTATTAACAGAAATTTACTTTATAAAGTCTTATTTTCTAAAGAAGTCTGAGCAAAAGCCAAGACCCTGGCATTCAGACAGCCATTCAGTTTCAGCTGATGCAGTTATTGACATTTTGGTCTTTATCTGACTGTCACTGAAAGGAATTATACTCTTTCATCTCTTTTTAAGATCACTGTAATTACTGCAACCCAGTATTATGGTGAAAAGTCTCTCAGACCCACTTCTTGGAACACTGCTTTACAGCTGAGTAAGAGTGATTCATTCTCTCCAAAGTACAAATATCTAAGATAATTCTTGATTTTAAAGATATCTTCTAAAATTTAATGGTCCAATGCTTGGTAAATAAAAAAGAGATTAACTTTTCCTTTAAAAAAATGGAGGTTCTACTTAAATATATTCTCAGGTGAGGTCAGAAACCTGCCACTGGGATAATACCAAATGTAGAGAAGCAAAGCTCCGATTAGGAACTTACAGAGACTTCACAGAATGAAGGAAACAGCCAGCACGACGTGCTGTGCAGCGCTACACAAAAGCACACTGACACAAAACACAGTTAAAAATCAGAATTGAGCCAATTTTTTATAAAAGTAGCAGATGAGTGTACACAGCTGCAGAAAGCATGCACACTGAGTTTACACATCCGAGTTACACCATGAGTAGGTCAGGATACATGTTTATGCCTAACGCTTCCCTAATGGTGTTCAGTGCAAACACCCATCTCGCTCCAGGTTTGCTGTTACTTCCCTAGATCTCCCTTATTCTAGCAAATTTCAGCCTTGCTCTTCCAAAAATGCTCCCATAAAACTCCCATTTCTGAAGTAGCTACAGGATGTCTGGTTTTGTAATTCTTCAGTACATCTCAGCCTTCTGGTATGGCTCCTGTGCTGGATGCCTATCCCTCCTTCTATCAAGCTGGAATCTTCAAACTTAATGTCGCACTCTTAGCATACACTAGTAACACAGTAAATATTTCAAGTGTTATGGGGTTATAAATAAAGAGGTCCACATATTTTAGGTAATGAGTTTGTTACCGCTGAAACATGCCCATAACAACTACTTGTATGGGAGGAGGTCAACCAATTCTTCGGCAGGATGGAGGCATCATGTAAGCAAAACTGCTTTTATTTACTGATCTGTAACTAAAACAGATTTATCCACCCAATTTAGCTCTGTTCTACTAAAAAAAATGCTATCAAATAAGGTAACTATAGATCCGCTGCTGTGACAGAGCTCAGCAGGGACCTAAAATTAGGGAATAGGTAACTAAAATTCAATTACCTTCTGTCCTCTCAACTGTGTTACGTTGTCTTCCAGGTTTTGATCTGTCAGAATGAAGTTTCTATTTCATTTGCTTGCCCTTGCTTTTGTCATAACCTCCACATTTGGAGGAGTCAAGGACTTCACTGAGCATTTTGAAAGCCTTAAAGATGCACAGCCACAAGAAAATGGCACCTATGATATGCCAAATTTTCCACTGGAGTTCCACAGAGAAAACACTATCACTAATGACTTGATTCCTGAAGAGGAGGAGGAAGAGGACTACCTAGATCTTGACAAGATACTGGGTGAAGATGACTACAGTGACATTATTGATGCTGCCCCACACATAGTTTCTGAAATTCAGCAAGGAAATATACTTGAACTATTCCAAGGCAAAACCAGAATCCAGCGCCTCAATATCCTCAATGCAAACTTTGCCTTCAACCTTTATCGCAGCGTGGCAGAAAAGACCAACTCTTCAGATAATATTCTCATGGCTCCCGTTGGTATTTCCACTGCAATGGCTATGATTTCTCTGGGACTGAAGGGTAAAACTCAGCAGGAAGTATTGTCTGCTCTTGGCTTTCAAGACTTCATTAATGCCAGCACCAAATATGAGCTCATGACTGTTCATAACCTCTTCCGCAAGCTCACTCATCGGCTCTTCAGGCGCAATTTTGGTTACACACTGAGGTCTGTCAATGATCTCTACATTCAGAAGGACTTTTCTATTCTGAATGATTTCAGAAACAATACAAAGACATACTACTTTGCTGATGCTCAATCAGCTGATTTTTCAGATCCCAGCTTCATAACTAAAACCAATGAACGCATCTTGAAGCTGACCAAAGGATTAATAAAAGAAGCTCTTGTGAATGTAAACCCTACAACACTGATGATGATTCTTAACTGTCTCTACTTTAAAGGTAAGAATCTGCTATTTCAATCTTAGCAATGTTTTTTTTCAGTTTGCAGTTCACTGCATACTTCAACAGAAACCCCAATCTGAACTTAAATCTAGACTACACTTCAAAAAAGCCTACCACTTCCCTCATTAGGAAGAATCTCTATTATTAGCCTATTTTTACAGTTTTCTGTAGGACACTCTAGTGACACTGTAGGATGCTCCAGTCACACCCTGAAGTTAGTGGGTATTGTACAAATACAGAAAAGCTTATCACATCCAAAAATCTTACAGACTGTGAGACTAAACCCCAACATATGAATGCAGAATAACCTCAGAAATCACAAGCTTTGTAGGAGTCTCAGGCAGTGATGTATTAATTCACGTGCAAGTTATTAGTCACTGTCAGTCCTTCTTCCAGTTACTGGCTTCACTGAAATGGTACAGGCTGATTTCAGTTAAAACACTTAACATTGCCCAAATAGTCAAGATTCATAGGAATAACCATAAAGAATCACAATCCTTGTCAACAAGGGGACTGAGAAGTATGACCAAAACAGTATTCTTCTACAGCTAAAACCAAACCATTCACTAGAGTAATTCATCATAAACTGCCTGCTGATACAGGCTCCTACATGCATCACTGAACAGCTTGAAGTAAAGACATTCTTATTATACACCCTTATCTTCTATTTCTTTACATTCAAACTAATGGTCTGTGGTGAAATTTAACACTGATTTTCTGCCTCAGGTTGAAAGTTTGTGAATTTTTCAATAAACTTTTTAAATGGTATTAAATGAGCCAGGGGTGGGAAGTGCCAATGCAGCAGGAACTGAGAAAGAGGAGGAAATTCTCTTACTGACTACTGAAGACAATAATGAGATGAAAGTGACTTAAAACACTGGCAAAGAAAGACTAGCACAAAAGGATAACAGTGTTTGGGAGTACAACATACTCCTTTCCAGAGCTTATAAAGCAGTTCCCTTTTCTCAATTACATCCTGCTTCCAGGAAACAAACGCTCAAGGGCTGTCTTACACCTTCAAAGGATTTCATTATAGGAATATCATTCCTCTAAATTAATGAAACATACCATCTCCCACTCACTTGCAGGGTGTTACTTCCTTGAATAATGCCACTTGCCTCTTAAAAAGATCTGAAGCAGTTATTAGCATAAGATCCAAACATTCCCCTATTTTGAAGTACCATCCAAAAGGGACTTATTTGTATCCTTAAGTACACCTCTGATGATCATGACTCTCCTGCCCATTAGACCATCCTAAGAAAAGAATCCCACAAAGTAAAATGCAAATATGTTTTTTCACGATTTGGTAAATTTAAAATACCTTTTTGCTTTAGGCTGAAATTATTAAATACTTGTGCTATCTCAAAACCACAAAAAGTCCACCAAAACTAAATAGTACTGGAACTCTTGAGTCACCAAGGTCAAAAAGACTTTGGGCTTTTTCTTCTGCCCATGGAGTCCTCTAGTCCAAACTGCCTTGGTAGTGTCTGCTGAAAACTGTAATTTCCAAACCTCGAAACCAAGAAAATGTAGTCTTTATTTCTGTCTCCCATTCTTTAATGAGAGACAGCCTCTTGGTATCTCTATTTTGAGTGGTACTGAACTTTTAAAAAGCAAGTTCTGCTCCTGGGCTTCCCAGTTCCCCCACTAGTCCTTCTAGACATGCTAGCTTTTGCCCACATCTTTCCAGTATTTACACTGATAGCACCATTGCAGACAAGTTCTGTGAAGCTCTCAAAGCTAAGAAACCTATGACTATTCTCAGATACACAGAGATGTTCAGTACAAGTGAGGCTTGTGCTGAATAACTGTAATTGAGTAATGGGATACCTGCCAAACACCATGAAACCTCAAGCTCCTCTTACATTAGACACCATCAAGAAACTATTGGAAACTATTCACATTGGTAAGCAGCAAGTTTTATCTCGTCTAGGTGTCAAATCTACCTCCAACTGAGATCTAGCCTCCATTCTGCACAGATCTGAACAATCATTTATGAGTTCCCTATCAAGTAGGAGCTGGGTATTTTAACCAGGATAGATCATAGCAGCTTTTGACAGCTGACAGATTTTGACAGGTCCAAAATTACTTTTCTGAGATTCTAGTCATGAACACAAGAGAGAATTTCATCAGTGGAGACAACATCTGCCACTGCAGGTGGGTCCCAAAGACATCTTGGTGGAAGCTTCAAAACAGGAAGTCATAAAAGTCAGAGAGCATCATGCAGTTTCAGATGACCCCAGAAGGCCACATACCTCCCCCTGGAGAACAGCGTTTTACCACAAGACAAACACCTGCAAAGCTGAACCCAAGAAGAAAGTTTCCCACCTCCTCTCTTTTGCAAGGAAGAGCTAACAAAAGTCTTCCATTCCTCAGGGGATGACAGCGCTGCTGAAGATCCCCTGGCACACAGCAGCTTCATGCCATTTGCTAGATAAGAGTCCTGTGACTGTGAATTTTGTTCCCTGAAGAGCAGCAAGATGAGATGCTGGATGAGAACATTTGTTTGGGAATAGCCTAATCCATTTTATTACCCATTCCCTTCAGAATATTAACCACAGACCGATCATTTCTCAAAATGCTCCCCATCAGCCCAACATACAAAGAAACTATTAAAGTTGGACTAAAGGCTGCTTTTGTTACTTCAATTTGGCAAAGTCAGATTAAGGATCTCAAAATTACTTGCAACTGTTTAACAACAAGGTTACCAATCAAGATTAAATTTGTAGTCTCTCCACACAGTTGCAGCACTTGGCTGCCAACGGTGACCTAAAATCCAGTTTTAACAGGAAATACCAGTAACCTTATTTCCACTAAAATTCTAGCTTTGCCTGCCCATGAAGGAAGAAATGTTCTTTCCAGAGCCATGCTTCTAAAGAAAGATCAGTAAGAATACTGCTTTAAAAAAGCACCTTCTTCTACACAGTCAATAAATATTTGGGGTACCCAAAGAATCTTCACATAGAAAGCTTCAAAACTTGACGGACTTCCTGGTCTGCAAAACACAGTGGATTGCATTTTCTGGGCATAAACCTGTCAGATGAAAGGCTCTTGCAGATGTGTTGAAATCACATCAAACTGGGTCATTAAGAAACTCCTCAGGATGTGTTAAGACAGAAAGTTAATTGGTTTGAATGGCCTAAATCAAGGTAATGCCTTCAGCATCTCTTTTAAAACCTTATGCAAACCTAAGCAAGACATTACTTAGCTTGAGGTACCAACAACATGCCTCACTGTGGGTTTCAAGTATCAGAGCTCTCAGAAAACATAGCTGTGTCAGTTATTGCACTAGGTGCAAAGGCTGTCAAGTATTTTCCATGTGTTTAACCTTTGTAATGTCTAGATTCCTCATAGCAAAAAAATAGTACACATCAACCTCTTTCAGATCTCCAGTTTGAGTAATTTTTGCTTTTGTAATTCAGAGCACTCAAATCAGACAAATGTTATGCTAAAAAAACCCAGGAATTTTAAAGTCATTTTAAAACTTGTCGTCTTATTCAGACTTACTTGAATCTCCCACAGTAATTCCCAACTCACATGAATTAAAACAACGTAAACTCTTATTTAAGAATATTTTATTAAACAAGGATCTTCTGCCCTCTATTAACAGGAACCTGGGAGAATAAGTTTCCGGTGGAAATGACTATGAAGAGAAGCTTCCGACTGAATGAGAAGCAAACAATAAAGGTTCCTATGATGCAGACTAAAGGGAACTTCCTAGCTGCTGCAGACCCTGAGCTAGACTGCGGCGTGATCCAGCTCCCGTTCGTGGGGAACATCAGCATGCTGATTGTACTTCCACACAAACTTTCAGGCATGAAAGCCCTAGAAAAGCAGATAACACCGCAAGTGGTGGAAAAATGGCAGAAGAGCATGACAAACAGGTATCTGCTTGTCAAGTATATCTTGTTAAAGCCTTAGTGTATTTTCTTGATGAGATTGACATGGGTAAGTAAAGAGCACAGAAGATAACATGATATTGTGATTAAAAACACTAAACCTAAACAAAACCCCCCCAAAGGATGGATTTACTGAATTACAAATTAGGACCATCGATCACTCAGAATTTAAATGCTGTCAAGAAATCAACAATGACTGAGATGAAAAATTCTAATGAGAGTTCCAAAATTCTTTCTATTAAGAACTTAATGTTGTAATTTAAAGAAAAAATTCTTACTGAAGTTTACAATGAGGAGGAAAACCAGGAGTATGATAATAGCAGGTTATTTGTGCAGAATAATCGCCATCGTACAGAAAGCAGCCTATGCTCATTGCAGCACTGTGCATTTCAACACATCCGTTGAGTAAAGGCACACATTCAGTCATCAACCCCAGACATCACAATTACGGGAGGCAAAAAATTATACAGCCTCTCTTGTGCAAGGTGACAGACTGGGTGGTATCTGTCTTTAGCCTTGATAGAAAGATAAAAAGGGCAGATTTGATGGGCTATTCAGGAAGCCAACCTAATTCTAATTGTATACAATAAGTGACAAATCTCCAATTTAGTACTCCAGAAAATCTGACAGTTGGACATTTATTAGAAGCATATCGAGCCATGCACTGAACTGCTCAAAACTGTGGATCTTACACACACAAATAATGTAAATCACTGCAAGGGAAATACCAAAATGACAAACTAACAGTTTTGTGAGGGGAATTATTTTTAAAAAACACAGCTTAAAAGTAATGATTCCCAAGACTTGAAAGTAAAAGTACATTAAGCAGTCCTGTGCATTTCTGTGTCCTGCTTGCTGCCTTCAACAAGCAACCCAAACCACAACAGACATCTAAAGCAAAGGAGTCATGCAAGTATCTTCTCCTCAATGATTTTTCATTTTTGGTTTTATTTTTACTAGAACAAGAGAAGTGGTTCTGCCTAAATTTAAGCTGGAAAAGAGTTATAACTTGATTGGTTATCTGAGATCCATGGGAATAGAAGACCTGTTTAATGACAAAGGCGACTACTCTGGCATATCAGATGAGAAAGTCACCATTGACCGGGTATTTACTCCTCTCCTCTTTTCATTCCCTTTCTGATTAAGCTGTATCACCTGAAAATATGACAACAATAAAAATAATTCACAGTAAGCTAAAATAGAATTTTTTTCTCATCTTTCCTGGAAGACAGAGGAGGGATGTGGGTTTCTCTGCACTCTGTATGCACTTATCTACCCATATAATGAGGTACATGTTTAACCAGATGTCAAAGGCACAAGAAGTGTTATGGCCAGTCAGGAACAGGCTTGTTCACAGACCAAAACCAAAGGATTGCTGCATATAAGAGTTACCAGAAAGAGTGTCACAAGGGAGCCACGTGCATGACATGGAGCCAGGGTGGGGGGATCGGGGAGAAAGACTATGAGCAGATGATTTGAGAATACTTAAGAGACCTTCAATTTTATTTTTGTTTATTTACCCCCTTTTTTTTTGGTTTGCTTTAACAGATCAATCATCAAGGCACAATAACTGTGAATGAGGAAGGCACAGAGGCTGCAGCAATAACCAACGTTGGGTTCATGCCTCTTTCTGCTCAGATTCGCTTCGTTGTCGACCGCCCCTTTTTGTTTCTGATCTACGAACATCGCACCAGCTGCCTTTTGTTCATGGGCAGAGTTGTCAACCCAGCCCAATCCTAAAAGCAGAGAAGACCTCCAACACACTGTTACATGTGGGCTGTATAATTACATGCTAATATACCAGTATTATAAAGGAATTTTTATTGCCATGTTAGCTAATAAAAAAGCCACTGGTATCAAAAGAAAATATATTATCTATAGGTAGTTTTTTATGAATGGACTCGTAGCAGTAGATAATTTGACTGCAATTTATAATGGTTAGTGCCATGTATTGATACAAGTGTACTAAAAAAAAAAAAAAAAACCACAAAGTAACTTACATTTTGTCTTCTTCAGTGTATAAAACGTAATCAATAAAATAGTTAGACTATCTGGATTCTTGAGATTTAGCTCTAAATTTGTGCTAGGATGTCTCCTTATGATAAATAGGTATAAGGAAATCCTGAATACCTGATCAGTCTCAGAAACCAAAACCCCTCCTGGGTACCTTACATAATCCAACTCTGCCCTACACACAAAGCTTTTTAATATGACAGCCAGTGAAATATCAGTATTAGATGAAGGATGATGATGAGCTGATATTGAATAGAAAGCTCAGATATTTTTCTCTACTGCCTTACATTGTGCTTCCTTGTAAGCCCACCATCTGGGGTACAATTTTCAGTACTGGAGGTTCACAATAGAAATCATTAGCATCCATATACACATTTTATTGGCTTCTCTATATTCAAAAAGAAAAGCATATTCATAAGATTAAATATTCATGCCCTAGATTTAATTAGCTTCTCAAGAATTAAGTGAGCTGCAGCATCTGAAATATGGGGGGTTTGAGACCTTAAGTAGCAGAAATTATTCAAGGGAAAGAGGTCAAGCAGAAAAGCAAATCAGCTACTGCTCAAAACTCATGATCTTCATACATTGTGCAAGAAAGTCAAATATTTGCTTCAACCACCATAATGTAACCATTAACTCTTGCTTCAGATTCTGGCACTATCTGACTCCATTTAAAGGTCACACTGGTTAAGAAAAATAAAGTTATCACAAGCTATCCAGAATAAATATATCATCAATAAAAATTTCAAACAGGAAAGTGCTTCCATAACTCACAGTAAGTCTCTAACAAGCACCAATCTTTTCTCACTATGCAAAGAATGCCTGCTCATAGAAATAGCCCCTGCAGAATTATTTAGCTTATGAATTTCTTGAATTCGTGACTAGAAACAATTCAAGAATCCCGAATCACCGAAGATTAATCGTTCTGAAATATGTCATTAACAAACAGCTGTTTTCCCCCCTATCAGGGCAAGAGGTATCATTTTACAATACTACCTTTCTCTTGGATGCTTACTTCTGCACTAGTTGTTAATCAAACCATTTGACCATGAGTTAGCACTGATATTTGATATATAAGAGAAATATTATTCCATTTGCAACAATCCAACTATTGGATACTCACCACAGCAATAACAGGAATAAGCACTCCCAGATTCCCTGCGCTACTGGAGGCCTGGAAAAGAGAAAGGAAATTATCAAAACGTCTACAAAAGCATTTCTAAAATACCCGCTACAAGACACCACACATTCCTATTGTCTATGCAAATGAAAACATATATTGCCAATTACAACTCTATATCTTGCAAACAGATGTGCATGAGGCAGCCATGAGAGCATCCTAGAAATCCACAGGACTTCCTCAGGGCACACCCTGGAGTCTTTCAGCAGAGCTTTGCAGGTGGCTCCTCACAGACTATTGGGATTCTTTCTCCCAGCATAGGGTCTATGTTTGGAAGTTAGGTATTACGCCTTTAGCTACAAGCGAGGGGAATATTCATTGACACCACATCTATTCTGGCAGCCAACAGCTGCAAGAAAAATGCTGATATTAAGTGGGTGGCCACAGACAAGCATCAAATGTTTACTAAGCCTCATTTGACTACCAAAACGAAGCAAAAAATGGCAACTTTATAAAAAGACAATTTTCAAGAGTTTATTTAAGCAGTAGGAGCAGCCTTTTCCATTGAAATAGAAGCATAAGGAAAATACATATTTCCTTTGACTTCTTGGGACTTTTTAATTGTACTCTGTACAAGTGTTTTTGCTCTCGGCTAAATCCAGGGTTTGAGAACTGAAAACATTCACTGCATACAAGACATTGTCTCTCACCTTCTCTGATGAGGCAAACTGACAGCACAGACAACCATGCTTAGAGAGTTCTGAGGTCTTGCCCTACCTCCCATACCCCTACATACTGGACTTGGGAGGTAGAGATCTCTCCACCTTTTTCCTTACAAGACAGAAACCAGTTATAGAAACCGCTTGTTCCACAGAGCAAAGGCAAGGCAGACATGCTAACACAGTACAGCTTTACATGAAGTGGAGTACACCAAAAGGAAGCGATTAAAAAAGAAGCAAGGAAGGGCAAGAGAGAAAAACAAAGCCAAACAGCCCTCAGATGAAACAGTAAAGATACAACCCAACTAATACACACTTTAGTTATCTTTCCTGTAGTGTCCAAGATAAAGCCAAACAAAAGATGGACCCTTAAATATTTCTGAAGGGACTAGAACAGCACACGAGTCACTCTAAGGGGTAGGAACAACTGGAAAAAGTCACTATAGTTTATTTTGCTTGCATCAGAACAGCCCACTGCACACAGCAAACTGCTACGGAGTTCAGATGCAAGCTGACAGAACCCAGCATAGGACATTAATAGAAGTGTAGAAAACCCACTTTTCTATTAGCATTTTTGTTACAGAAGTGGAGTATCAGTCTCTTTATGATATTCTATGGCACTGAGGATGAAGAAGATGCATTGAATCCCATCCCTGGGCATTCTCAAGGGACATCTATGTTAACTATCGTCAATATCCAAAAAACCTGAAGTCTCTCAGAAGTCACTTACATGACTGAAAAATCCAATTTGACACAGAAAAAATAAGCCACTGAATTTGCTCACTGGTTAGTGAGCAAATTTAAGTCCATAAAAAGGCATACTAAGAAGCAAGGACCCAGCAAGCCATCAAAGAATGTTTGGGAGCAAAGCATGTGAAATGTTTTACCTCCCTGATCTCTTCTGGAAAATTAAGTAACCCAGTCTTCAGAATACCTTTCAGAACTTTTACTCTACATAAAGAGTGCTCTACTGAAAACTGCTGTCAGTATCTTCATCATAGAGAAACACTGCCTCCTAGCTCAAATCCATGTTAAAACAATCATACATTTTTCTGTTTGCAGGCAGCTTTAAGCCAGTGCAGCAGTTTGTCTCCCATAGTGACTCCTAAACTCAGAGAAAAAATATCTCCAAAAGGAGGAGGGTGGAAACTAACTTGGAAGCACCATTTTAGACCAATGCTTACAGTATATTCTTCACAATTTCAACTCTATCTGTGGTTAAAAAAAGCAATGAAATCCATGGAGAGAGATTTTCCACCACAGACTTCCTGAAAAGCAGATTCTAGACATGTGTTAGTTCCCTTTTAACAGAACAGTTGCCATCCCCGATGAAATGCGGTCTACCTTCAAAGCAAACAGACTCATTTCAAAGGGATTTACCAAGAGTTCACCCTTCCCATAAAGGAATAAAAAACTTAGCACTATTAAAATGTAGCATGCACAGAAGTTGGGGGGGGGGGGAATAGGTTAAAAAGAAACACCACATTGTTCCCTTCGCTACTAGGAAAATGTACCTATTTCAAACAGAAGCGTTACCTATCTGCCGAAAGAAGCAGGGAACAGCTGCCAAACCACTCCAGTGAAATAATCTTATCAGTACAAACACATCTGAATTATTGAAATGTAAAAATGTATATTTTGTATATCAAATCACTATCAAACATGAGGTTTTTACAATTAAAAAACAGCAAACATCTAAACATCTGACCTTCAGTGCCGGTCCTTTTTCACTTGCTCTCTCACTAGCTCTCTTTCCTTCTAGCCCAAGCTGAACAAACAGTTCCAGCAGGTTCATCAGTAGTTCATCCACAAGATGCTCTCCTTGAATGTTAGCAGCAATGTTAGCCAGGGCATTAATGACTGCTAAAGAACAGTGTCTGGGGAGAAAGCACAGTTATGAAGTTATATATTTTCAGTGCTTTATAATGCTGATAATAACTCTTGTAATAAGGCTGCTGCCATTCTTTCAGTGAGAGGTTTTTGGATGGTGTTTGTTGTTGGTTTTTGGGGTTTTTTTTATGAGTAGCACATCACTAGTAATTGAAATGCAATCAATATTTAAGTGAAAAATTATTTGTAAGCTTTGTCTCTTTACGATGCTCTTACAGCCAAAAGGAAATTACTTTCCTGTACAGATACTGCTACAGACAAAAAGTATTAGAGAGCTGTGTTTCCAGACTGGGAAAGCTCTTGAGCAGAAGAATCAGAACTAGGACGAGCTCTGATTGCTGAGATTACACTTGGACAGACAGTATGCTAAAACATACTGAAGGAATAGTATCCTTAGTTACTCACACACTACATTAAAAGATACTCAGCCAACCCCAGCTATCAACAAAGTCAGTGACAATCTTTAGGCGTAACAGACACTACAATGCAGACTAAGATACTGAGAATTAAATTGGTAATGGTTTGGATTTAAACCCTAACATGTAACGGGACCACATTAAAAACTAAAACCACCACTCACACACAAAACCCAGGGGAACTTCATCAGCTTTTCTAGACTAAGATATTAATTAGTCTAGTTACAGATAATGTACAACCATCTACAAACATTAACTCCTTAGAAAAGGAAAAAAAACAATACTACCTGTAGTGAGAACTATTTTAATGAATCTCTACATTATGAAACACTATTGTTTTTAAAATAATACACTACTTCATAAAATCAAAGGAAAAAAAAACCCAGTGCTATTTATAACCTGGTTATAAAACTTAAAGTGGGAAAAATGTGAAAATCCCTCAAGTAGCATAAAGGAAATCCAATGTAGTATTCACATACACTTCAGGGACACGGGTAAAAATTACCTGTATCCGTGATCCTTGTAGTCTTTTGTGGCAGAGTAAACAACTGAGCTTGCTTTAACACTGATTTGCTGAAACAGATTCCACACCTCCTGGTAAATATATTGCTGTAAAAAAACCCAAACAAGCAAATCACTGAGTAAAGCTTATTGAATACAATCTCTCTAAACAACCATCCTGTAAAACACAGTATTTTACACAATAAAGTAAAATACACATAAAGGAAATAAAGAAAAGTGATCCTGAACTGGCCCTCCCTTAGTCAGTTTTTTCCTTACATTTCCAGTGATGACCAAGCAGCCCAGCTGATCAATAATGAGTACATCAAGATGAGAAGGTGGCTGGCAAAACTTCTGCTGTAAGATCTGCAGGATGGGTTCCATCATTTTTGGGGTGTCCCTCAGTGCCACTGCAATGTGTCCTAGAGCACGAATTGTGTGGTCAGGAATCAAATGAGCTTCCCTGTTACAGAAAAAATAAACAAAAACCACCATACATGTAACTGTTCAACAGTTAAAGACCTCCAAGCACAGATACTTTTCACATAAGAAACAGCTGATATACTAAATTTAAACAGTTTCAATATTGACACTCTTGATACCCATCTACTCCCAACATTAACAGTAAATATACTTGCACAAGTTGGTTTTCAAAATAAAACATAAACCCCAAAACCCCCACATAAATGCATTATCCAAGAAACACACGCTAATCCATGAACAAACTGTTCTAGAAACACCACTGAAAAGAGGTAAAAGTGATCTGCAAAACACTTAAGACATTACAGTTAGACCAGTCACTATAGGACCTCCCTTTGGCAGTTTCTTGGTTGGCAGGTCTCTTAAAAGTGAAGCAAGCCAAATGCCACAAGTGACATGCTGAATAATGAACCAGATAAAAATGAATCCATACCTCTCAGTATGAAAATGAGAGCTCTGCAAAGGTTTGCATGGGAAGCTCTTGACCCCACACAACCTTACTAATCTCAGAGATACTTTAAAATAATGCTGCCTGTACTTCAATCTCAGAATAAGCTTCAGGTTCACCAAGTGAAGGAAAAATTGATTTGATGACTGAGAACTTACTTATCACTCTCTTGAGAAATGTACAGGCGGTTAGATAAACTGGCAAGAAAGGCCTCAACGATCACTGAATCTATAGTCAAGCCAGCTTTCAAGCACCTGAAATAACAATGAACAGAAAATTGCATGGAACATGAAAAAATATGCATAAATGAAACATTTCACTTTTTACTGCCGTAAACACCTTACAGGTAGAAGGGAAAAAAGTTACACTGAAGAACTGACTGCCTATGAGAACTACAGACGTACTTTAAATAACGATCAGTTTCTACTGCTGTTTTCTCCAGAAGCAATAAAGATGGGAATAAGCAATAAGGTAAACTCAGAACCAACTGCTTTAGAAACTTCAATCACTTGTCTCTAGTCACCAGCTATTTGTCTTCCCTCCAGCTCTCTGTAGCTGTTTAGAAGAGAAGAATAATCATCACACTGCCCACGTTTTAGTGCTTCACAATCCCATTACAGAGGCTCACTTAACACGACAATCTAAGCAGCAAACAAAAACCCCACTGAATATCAAACTGGTGACTGCATGAATTACATATGTGGTAAGCAAAACAATGAGAACAAATTATAATTTTACAATTAGGACACACACAGAACCAAGAGATGTGGTGGGGGGTCGGAACTGGATGATCTTAAGGTCCTTCTCAACCCAAACCATTCTATGATTCGTGATTCTGTGTCCAAACAAAAATGAAGTCATGATCAAAAAAGGCCTTTACAGAGGCGCAGAGCAGCATCTTCTCAATGGTTACAGTGCTTTTCTGGTAGGGAAATAGAGCACATGTTCCAACATGGCAGAAGTCTCTCTTACCGGCAGATGTTGTCTATGGCAATGTCACGCAGCTGCTCATACATAGATGGTTGACTTTTCTTGCCTGGCATTACATTTAGAGTGGACTCTGAATGCTCGTTGGTTACACTAATCTTGATGTCATTGCCGCCTACTAAGAACACAGAGAGAGCATGGAGATCAACACCATGTGAAATACCCTTTTACCCCCCAACATGAGAGCACACAGGCACAGCAACATCTGTCGAGGGTAAGCCGCTAATTTACAGCTTAGAAAGCTGAGCTGAAGAAATCTGGAAGTGCACATGTTGTCACTACCTATACCCAATACTACTGCATTTAAATATTTCTAAATAATTATTCCTGAAGTTAGCCACCTTCAGTTACCATTTTACCTGTTCTGCTTTAGAATTATGACTCTGCTTTTGCATTTGCAAGTGATTTAAACTGAATTTAATTTTTTCTTTGGAAACCATAACATGATGTCGTAATTTTAAAACAGTAACAAAAAACCTGCCAGAAGTCATGAAGAAGGTCATGGAGCTGGAGCAGAGGAGGTACATGGAGAGTCTGAGGAACACAACCTTGATCAGCCTGGAGACAAAGTGGCTTTGGAGAGACCCAACACCTGCCTTCAATACTGCAATAGAATTCTTTTGGTAGTGTTCTCACACAGGACAGAATTGCTCAGTTTCAGCAAAAGAGTTTCAGCAATATTATTGCTAGGATAAAATGTAGTTCTACACACCCTGCTTGCCTTTAAAGAGAATCACAGAATCTTCATAGAATAGTTAGGGTTGGAAAGGACCTTAAGAACATCTAGCTCCAAACCTCCTGCCATGGGTAGGGACACCTCCCACTAAAACATATCACCCAAGGCTATGTCCAACACCTGTATCAGAACGGGATTGGCATTCCTCCTCTCCACCCCCAAGAACCCCCACAAAAATCATCTAAATTTCCCCCTACACAAAATATCCAAGAGCATCAAAAAGCCATGTAAGTTGGAAAACAATCACTAGCATGTCCTTTGGAACGCAGCCATTTTTCCTTTACCTGTGTGATACTGACTATGATACTTGTAAAGTTTCACAAGCACCGGGGAAGGTATCACAAGAAAGTCCCTCAAGGATGGATTGACAGAATGAACCACAACAGGAAACCTCTCACACAAACGACCTAGTCCCTAAAAAAGAAAAACAAAAATACAACACTTAGAATAAAATAGCACAATTTTTATTTCAACTGTAAGACTGAAACTTCAGCTCAGTAGGAAAAAAAAACCCAAGCCAAAATGAACCACATGTAGCTCTGAGGGATTCAGTTCTTAGAAGATTCGGGCATTTTAAGCCTCTAATTCTTTTAGATCCTGGAGTGCATCATGCCAGTCACTGCTGCTCACTTCCTGAGTGATCCCACAGGAGTTAGATGAAATGGACTGCACTCCCTAAAAAACAAAGTTACTGGACAAGTTGCAACATTTAAGAATGTTGGAATCCTGGTAACTTACTATTTACTATGTAGTGGAAAATACCACATTTGTAAGACTATGAGTAAGTGCCAAATAAGATGGCAAAATTTAGAATAACCAAGCCTTAGTCTTAGAACTCATAATATGCCAGTCCCAGTATTTGAAGTGTTTATCTAATGGACTAGGAAGCCAAATATTTCAGAAATTAAATACTGGTAGAAAAGCCCTCATGAATATCATTCCTCAAGAAGTTAGGTAAAGAAAATTGTGAAAGCACTGCTCTACTCCAGCTCTAGTTTCCACAGCAGACCTCCAAAATCCAAATGAAGAACACATTCATGGAAAGTAACACAAATAGCAGACAAAAAGTGTTCTTCTCCCACAACTCTCACAGCAATGTCAAATATTGCAAAGACAGACCTGCAAACAGCAAATTAGCAGCGGCAAGTGAGCAATGATGACTTTGCTTGAGGTTTTTGACTGCAGCTTCTCTGATAGCTTGATGCACAGGTTTTCTGCACCTTAAATGAAAAATACAACAGAAAAAATTATCTTTATCAGATTTATTATGCATAATCCAGCACTCACTGGAATTTCTAAAATTTAATAGTTTCACTCTTCCCATGCTACAGTTTCCCAAAGAGATTCAGTCCTTCTCCTGTGAAAACAGTTTTGGAAACGGGACCTGCACCAAACAGCTCTGTCAAACGCTGAAGGAATGACAGTACTTAAAGCTGATTTTCAGTGTACTTCATATTTGACAGAAATTAAGTTTTGTAAGGTTCAAAGGAAAAAAAATCCTTCATGTACTCAGAGGCCACGTACAAATTATACAAGAAAGAAAATAGAGAAAAAGTGAGACAAAGCTTCCCAGTCCTGGCAGCAATGAAGAAAACTCATCTTTTTTAAAAAGAATGACTGAGAAACATTTAAGACACTAAGAACAATAACTAAAAACAAACTAGAAAATAAGCAGCTGCATTTAATGCAGCAATTAGTCCATCTCTCGCAGATAAGCTAATAGGATGATTCTGTTTCCATTTCTAAAGAGATGTCTAACTACATACCCAACTAATTTGACAACTTTTTGATGGAAGCTTTACTCTCGTATTCTAACTGCAAAAAGTATTCCACTGAAACTGACTTCATATTTCTCTGAGCATCGCCTACTCTCAGGCCTCCTAAGTATTTCTACAACTTTAAAGACAACTGACATTCCAGAGACTGAGGAGCGTTTATTACCTTGCTCATCTTTCACAGCCCACACCATGAGATCCACACAGGCAGCATTAGCCTGACAACGCAGTTTTAAAGGACTCAGTTCATTGTGCAGCCGATCCACATCGTGAAGGATTTTCTGAAGTTCTGACTGACTGCTGTTGAATTGCTCTAGCACGAAATCATGGATTTCTTTCACAAATACATTGGGAAGGTCTAAAGAAATAAAAGGAAACAGCATTATACTAGAAGGATGGGAGCCAGTGTATCAGAATGACAGCATATCTAAAATTCATTGCTAAGTTATAAATAAAACCATTTCATGAACTTTGTGTCCTGACTAAATGATAAATTTCATAGTGAAGTCCATCAGTGCGCAGACAACTAAAATGCCATCTATTAATCTTTTTAACAGTGTTTTCTAATGGTCCTATTCCCACAGGACCTATGTCATATTGAAACATTTCAGAATAAAAATTTTACAGCCTATGTAGTTCCCAGGAAACACAAACCCCACTGTTCAAGCACTCAATACAATGCAGATAATGCTTTGGATCCTAAACTTAATGAAGGACACATGAAAACAATACAAACACTATACCTTTAATATAGTATAGGGTGTCTCTCAGCATTTTAAACTGAGCAAGATAAAGAGGGTCACTGAATGTTTTATAATAGAGATCCGTACTAGCACCCGTCTGAAAGAGAAAGGAAACAAGCTGCTAGATTCAAAAGTACTTTCCATTATATAAATAAATCTTCTCACTCCCATCATGTTTTCCTCCACAATGCAAACAAGCACTTAACACAGGTACCAGAAGTAGCCTCACAGCTTTTCTCCCTCTACTTTCACCAAAAGGAAAAGTACAGCCATTCAGTGCATCAAATAAGATTCACTCTTTAGATTTGAAGAGCACATGTATGCTCTAACAATGTCCTTAAAGAAAAAAGAAAAGGATTATTCTCTTATTCTCAGAGAGAAAAGGCTGTCTCCACTTAGGCCTACCTTGCAAATACAGCAGTACTTTAAGGAAAGCTGGAGCAAACACCAGTTACTTTTATGCACAACTGAACACATAGTCTTTTCATCACAAATTTACACCCAGGAGGAGATGAGGCTAACTCCACAAAATGTGGTGGAGGCTGTTAGAGAACCATTCCCAGCAGAGGAACAAGGACTCACAGAGCTACACAAACACGTATGTCACCTCTGAAAGCAAAGGTTCACAAACTTAACACTATTAAACTTGTAGAAATGACACCTAAGAAAGAAGCAGCGATTTCCAAGCCAGAAAACTAAAACAACCGACACATTTTATCTACATGATAAAAAAGACAGTGTTACTGTAATATGCAGTAAAGACCTCAGTCTACTGCAAAACACTTTTGGGCAACTAATGCTTTAACTGAGTAGGACAAGAGCACTAAAGTAAGAAATGGTTCCTTTTTTAAAGAGAGTAACTTTTTCCTTCTATGCCAGTGAAGGACATTTCCCCTTCACCCCTCCATTTTACACAGACCAAAGCTACACTTAAGCCACTGAAAGAACAGTTCAAACAGGAAATTAAGATCATTTTGCAAAGAGAAAGCACACCTTACATAGGTAAGGAAACAGTTTTCCAATTATTTTTTTCTTAAGACAAAGAAAACCACCAAAAAAACCCCACCCAAAACCAACAAACAAATCTTTAGAAAAGGAATTTGAAAACACACCTCTGCAACTTCTGCTACAACTGCATCCAAGGTCTTCAGCAGAGAATCCGCAACAATCTGTTTCACCTACGGAGGAAAGAAAGTAATAAGAAAGGATGTTTCCTGATGGTGACTCTGGACTTAAAAGCAGTACAACTTTGCCACTGCACAGAAAACAAGTCACTTGACTGTAAAGTGTCAGATGAAATTAAGGCTACAAAAATTTCTGGCTGCAAGAAGAACATATATATTTGAGCCTCTGTGTGCTGCTTGAAAATAGCTGCTGCAGGAAGCAAATATAGGCAGTAGTTTCTATCTCTTGTGCGAGTTCCCAGCAACTAAATGCTTTCAGGAAAGGGTCTCATTCTCACAGCAAAACCCAATCTTTTATTTCAGTGACTAGCAGTATGTAAGCTATCTCAGGTCAAGTGCTCTGCAAGACTCAAACAGGAAGACACTGACATAAATTTATTTGATTTTACAAATTCTTCTCTGTTTATATGAGAGCTTTTTAGGAATGCTACCGAAGCACTATGTTAAATGCCATAAAAATAACACTACACAAAGCTGGAGAGACAAGCACAATCTTTCTATTCACAATTCTAAAAGCTAAAACTGCAATGACTTCTAGCACAAATATCTAGAATGCAAACTCACTGCAGCCTTCACAAGAACGCATGACATACCATGTTCAACAGCTGACGAAGCATTTCCAGTGGGATGTTGAACTCTTTATTGTTAATGCCATTGAAAAGAGGAGAAACCGAAAAGCTGGAACTGATTGTACAGAAGTAATAATCAGGATCCAGTGCACTCCCATCAGGAAGATACGAACCTGACCAGAAAAAATAACAGAAGATTGGGGAAAGAGAGAATGTATTAACTTTATTTATTGGTAATGTTCAGTCACTACTGAGGAGTTATTTCCAACAGAGGTACAGTCTTCAACTTGCAATTATGAAGAGGCACATTTCAGCCAATCTACTGGTAAATCCAGATAGAAAATGATGAAAAAATACACTTGTTCATTA
Organism: Psilopsiagon aymara; assembly: GCA_024733675.1. Classification (NCBI taxonomy): domain Eukaryota; kingdom Metazoa; phylum Chordata; class Aves; order Psittaciformes; family Psittacidae; genus Psilopsiagon; species Psilopsiagon aymara. The sequence goes on from JANRGW010007949.1 coordinate 50,433, forward strand.
GAGGTTTACAATCACAGTGGAAGAATTCATTTCAATGACTTGTGTCCATGTCAGAGACACTCCTGAAAAGAAGTCTCCCTGTACTACTGATGAATATTAACCTGAAAACCCAGAAACAGAGAATGCTCAAACTGTTAAAACCCTCGAAGGGCCAGACCAAACCAGAGACCCCCAAACAACTCAGATGCAGAGCTCCTTCACTTGAGTCTATGATAGACAGCTAATTTTCAAGCCCTGCTTTGATATAAGAACTCACTGCTATAGCTCTACCAAAACTTAAGAGGTTAAGAATCTGTATATCAATGCATGAACAGTTTTCATGTTTCTGCCTTGTATGGTCGCAATTAACACACACCAGTGAGCATCCCAGTTTCTCCTTTATCATTTCTCCCATCAGTAAATAACTAGGTCTTACACAATGACGCAAGTCACATTTACTTCATATAGAGCAGTTGTTTTAGATTTATACAATGTGCCACGAACATCTCAAAATTCCAGACCCTAATCCAACAATTCTATTGTCTTGTGAAGCACAATATTAACACTTGCTCCTCAAAGTTATTCAGCCTAATCTCCTGAAATATTTTTGGCCTAGTTGAATTAAGCTCTTCATACTAGGCACAGCCAAGCAGCAAAGAAATCAGAGGTTTCTCAAAAACAAATCAGCCTGAAAACCACTTGTGTTAATTATAACTTCCTACTGTCTTCATCCCCCCAAAATTTGTCAGTATCCTAGCAGGCATGTGCCAGAGAAATACTGTAAGAATTCTAGAGGGCACAGAAAGGGGCCAAAAGGATTTCTGGTTTTAGTTTTCCATATACTGTAACAAAAACCCATAATCACAAAACCATTTGTCTGCTAAATAATTTACCTTCAAAGTAATGAATTGCAGATCCTCCAGGAGAGCTGGGAGGGGGAATTCCACGTTCAGGGCTAACCTGAAACATCACACAGAAGCCATAATTTAAAAACTATGTATAAAACATTTAAAAATCTTCCAGAGAATGGTTTGTACATTTTATAATGGATCACAGCTTCAAACGAAACAAACAGGAACTACTTGCTGCCAGACCATACAGCTCAATTCCAATCAAAAAAGGGAAATTAAAAAAAGCCAGTTCAGTGTTTCTGACTAATGGGAAGCTACAAGAATGAGGACTCATGTCCTATACAAAACTACGCTAGTAGCAATCTCTGGTTTCAAACCATTTTTCCCCTAAGACAACAATATCCACAGCTCCTGGTGAAACCAGTGGGAGCACATGTATCCTCAGCACTTCAGAGGACTCTAACCATTAAATGCCATCTTCCTAAATTCACAGATATATATCACAATGCTTTTGCACAACAAGGGGAAAATTATTTGCCAATTGCTCCAGGTGAAGACTTAGTAGTACAGTTAATTTAACTGCCACGGATTGTTCTGTAGGTCAGAAACTAAAAATCATCTTGAAACTCAGTTGTGGAATCAAAATAAAGATCTCTGATCAAACAACGTGCTAAGAGACTGTCTGTATACCCAGGCTTAATGCTGTCTTAACTCCCCCAAAGACCACGAAATCATCTAAGCACTAACTCCAACACAGAGCAAGTCATACAGACCTGTGAGATACTAGATACGCTGCTAGCTTTTCTCTTTAGTGTTCCTTCTTGGCAAACAGTGAGTAGAGAACTAGGGAGAATTGATCTGAAATCATTAAAGGATCGTCGGCGAATTCCTTCAAGCTCTTCTGGAACTCTCAGGGAGTGTGGGGAAATTTTGGGGAAAAGCTTTGAAAGAAGAGCCTCCTCTGAATTGCTGTAGCGACCAAAGGCTCGAGAGATTCCTATCAGACAGGGCACTGCATACTTGCATAAATACACTGGAAAAGAAAAACACAGGGAACAGTTTGTTAACAGTAACTCAGAACTACTGTCTCATAGTTTTGCTGCCACTTCACCAAACTATTTCAGCCTAATGTGCTTTACAAATACACTTAATACACTTCCGCTTCCACATTTACCAGCCAGCAAAAGAATAAATATATGCTAATGGAAATCAAAAGAAAAGCTACTCACTTTTCAGGAGTGATCCTGATAATTAGAAAACACAAGAGAAGGCCAAAGCACAGGAGTTTCAAATATAGTAACAATTTTAATAGTACCTTTATCATGCATTTGCGGCGTCTGGCACATTCCCAACAGGAACTGCATTACTTGTAGAATTGCATCCAAAATCTAAAGTAATCAAGACAGACATACAAAAACATCTTTTGGTGAAGGGATATTATCTTATACTAGATCACCACAACTAATCAAACTTGCAAATATTACCATAAGCACCCCTGCAAACAAGATGCTTTAATGCTGTGTGACTAAAGCAGTACCTTGCCCTCACTCAGCTTACAAAGCTGCTTTTGTCAAGTGTGCAGTTAGCTGGTATGTACTAGCAGAATAAAAATGCAGCACTGATCTCAGTATCAAAACCTGAATTCAACTGACATTCTCTCACACCCAGAAGTAAGAGCTGATCTATTAATATCTTCTAGATACTTGACTATCAATTAACACAAGCAAAATAATGCAGCAGTACAAATGTTACTCAAACCCTTTACAAGAGAGGAAGCAGCTGTGGCATACTGTAGACATTTGTCAGTATTGCAACATTTTGTCCAACTGAAATGATTCTATGACTGAAGAACTGGGTATTACATCAGCACAAACTTAAAATAAACTCTACCTGCTCTCTGAGAGACACATCCTTGTAAGCAACATCTGATAACAACGTTACCAAGCAGAAGCTGAAGTTTTCTGCCACTGGAAGCAAGCCTGCAAAGAAACAGACAGCAAATGAGCCACTAGAGCACTGCTGGAGAACACCAACATAGAAAGAGCAAATAATGATAAAGGAAGACATAAGTGATTCCCACGTCATACAGTCCTGACAATATTAGAAATATACTCTAAACAGTAGAATTTCAGCATGAGATGTTAAAAGAATCTAAATAATTAATTTTTTTCCCTAGGCTTCCAAATATTAAAAAATACAATATTGCATAAAAGTATTCCTACGGCAATTTCAAGATATACCAAGTGAGCAAGAAATTAAGGGGTTTAAATAGCAACTAAGCATCAAAGTGAAGAGCAAAGCGTACAAATCTTAGGTTCTACACTCCTGCTCTAACTGCTACACAATTCTCTCCAATTTAGTAACAAAATATGTTGAGCATAGAACTATTTGAATAGTGTAATGTATTGCAAAGCAGTCAAGCAAGAAAGTTAGGAACTACTCAGCTTTCTCCCTGCTGCTAAAGAAAATCAGTATTAAAGGCTGTTAAGTCAGGAAGTAAGACCCTAGCAGGACCTACCAGCTCCCCTTGTACCTTGTCCTGAATAACCTTTGTTATTTCCATTTCCTAGCTGTCATTCCATAGAGAAATCAAAAAAACCCAAACATCACCTCTGCTTTTCCGTGCACTGCTTTCTTCTATCCATTGGACTTTGGGCAGACCCTTCAGAAGTCGGAGGAGGTATGGAACCACGTTATCTTTGTGCTAAAGAGGAAAACACCTTTTTAAAAGGGAGAAGAAAAGCTGAACCATATCATCTCAAGCTACTTTAGAGAGATAGAAAGACTACATTAATCACACACAGAACTCACTTCTAATGATTACTCCACAGGCTTCTTGAATATAGCAAAATTGATTTCAACACAGGCAAATGAAAATAAACCAATTCACTGATGTAAATCCAATCCTTTCATTCTAGGCAAAAGTTCATTCTCCATGAAAGTTGGAGAAAAAGCATTACAGAACAGTAATTAACCCCAAACAATTTATTAGTTTACAACAAGGTCACACAATAATTTTAAGGCAGCTAGAAATTCAGAGCACCAGTCCCAATTCAGTACATGTGATCCATCTCACAGCCACCACTTCACACATCTTGTATAACACTTCAGCATCCTAATCTGCAAATCAAAGGGGAGCACTTTTCTTCCTCAGAGAGCTGGATTAACAAATACTAACTGCTGGTTTTGGAAACACCAAAAAATGTGCTACGAAACACGAACAGAACTGCCTTATTTAAACCATACAAAAAAATAAAAACCCCACAACATTAATAACATGCATTCAAGCTATAGCATAGTAACTCAATATTGAATAGGAAAAAATTCCGATGCAAACTCTAGCAACATTATATAACTTAAAGTGAGGACTAATGTCTTTGGACATAGGACTCCATATCCTTCCTTTCCTCTGCATGGAACACCACCACACCCAGGGTTTAAACGGAAGACAACCAGCTTGTCATTCACATGCTGGCAGATACAAAAGGGGTGTTCGCTTACAATGCAAAACACATGCACTGTTTGTCTTTTGATCCTGGGTAGTGCCAGGTATGAAAAGGCCTATTACAAACCTGACGTTCAGAAGCACATAGAGAAGAACAAGCAATGACACATATGGTTTGAGCAACTCCTCCTGAACAGCCTCTTTTCTCTCTAGGAGCCATCATAACCAAAGAACACAACAGCAGTTTGGCTGTGCTATGACACACGCGTCAGTGCTGTCCTCATTTCCTTGTGCTCTCCTGCCTGCATCCATCTGTTCTCTCTGATTGCTTTACTGATTCTTATGAAAAGTAAATACCAAGTTTCCATTTTCACTGAACAACTAAACCTGAATTCATGCAAAATCTTTCAAATTAAATAGAGTTATAGCTTAAGCAGGAAAAATACCTGAAGGTCAGATTCAATTAGAAAGATTCCTAATGCAATGACAGCATCTCTGCGACGCTCATCTAACTGGAAAATCCCATGGAAATCCACTGGACACATACAGAGCAGTTTTTGTACCTGAAAAACAGTGGAGGGAAAGAACAGTAGAATAAGACTGAAACTGTCACAACCACCCAAGAGAACAACAGTCAATGCGTTAAAACTGTCTTTTGCAAGACCACCAGCAGACCTCAGGGAAGCAATCAATTGGCTTCCAGCTCCTCCTTTACAGCACAGCCCTAGAGCCTGGCAAGCAACAGGCCTGGGGAGCACCACTACAACTGCAGATGTTTTTAGAGCAGAGGAAGCAGCTGGCTGTGGTTTCCAAGACTCATTCCTGTGCTTGAAGTGGACAGAAATCTTTCCACCTTCTGGAAGCCAGGTGGCCACACTACTCTCGTTCAGTCATCAATCTTAATGAGAGCATCTAAGGGTGAGGAAAGAGTGACGAATGACTGAAACTAAAGACAGAAAAATCTCAAGTCAAACATTTTTACTACAACAGGGGTCGATTTAGAAGTTTTCTTTAACACTTGATCAAGTGTTTCCACATTTCAAGAGAATTTCTGAAGCAATTCTGAGCATCACATTCACAAAGCTCATTCCTGCATCCCTGGTACAACAAAGCCTTCCTTCCACTAATTCACTGAGCATTTTTGATGGGCAAGAAATACGCAGCAGGCACATACATTCATACATTACATTTACCCCATTCCCGTGAACAAAAACCAGGTGAATGGAGCTTTGGTACAGCTGCACCAATGCCTTCTTCATGTACAGCAATGAAAAATAAGCTGCCACCTAGCTGGGTATGGCTTTTGATCAAATCCTTTTTTAACACTACAGATTAAGTTTTAAGAACTATTATTTTCTCACTACTTACCCATTATCTCTTTCCATAGCCTGCAAACATACATCTAAAAAATATAGCAAACCTCCCAAATACTTTTTTTCCATCTATGGAACTGTTAAGAAAGGGAAAAGGCCACAGACATATTGTCTTTTTATAAATCTCCTTGATGTTAATAAATAATACCTTAAACGAACTGCCATAATAAATATGTTTGAATACCAAGTTACTTCCAATTTAGGTAACTCTTTAAACACCTCACCTCTAAATTTCTAAGCCAAGAAACTGCTTCCCTAGAGAATTAGATGAATTTACTGAATGCTCTGTGGAAGTCAAGACTCTGGTCCTTAAACTGCCACACCTCAGAATTACTAGATCTGTAACACAACACAAATAATCCTCAACAGAAAATGCCACAGAGGGAATACCAACTTGGTAAAGTAACTTCTGATGAATATGTCCTACATCAGGTTAGTATCTGCAGTAACATGAGTGAGTATCTTTTACTAAAGAACATTTAATACCATTTAAGTCTAGGAAGGGAAAAGAAGGGAAAGGAAGGGAAAGTCCCTGGATATTAGTCAACCAGCAGCAAGGCTTAAAAGAAAGCTATTCACAATGAGCTGTCAGGCTAATAGTAGACTCCCAGAACCACCAGGTTGCCCACCTCTCCTCCTTGCAGCATCACCACGCTTGACCAGTGCAGCTGCTCCATGCCAGCAGTGTAAACCCATGAGGGGAACAGCCCAGATGGAGGTCCCACTGGTCTGGCTTGATGTTCAGGAGAGGTTTACCTCCACCAGGCATATTTTACCTCGAGCTGATTGTGCCACTTGGATTTAGCCAGATACAGAGTAATGCAACCAGCCCCAGTTAGGCTGAGTCTAATTACATCTACAAAACCATGTTCCACAAGGTCAGGGACATGCAACTAGCTGCGAGGATCCACACTCCTCATGAGGACATGGGGGCTGCTCCAACAGCACCGGCCATGGCTGCTGCGGCGACACCTCCTTCAGCGACCGTGGGTTTGGGTCAAGATGGGCGCCCCCCACGCCCAGGAGCCCCCGCTGCCACAGGACACCCCTCACCTCAGGAGCAGCACCCCGCGGGCAGCGCCACACACCCGCCTGCGGGCCCCCAAACGTGACAGGGCCAAGGGAAGCGGCCCCGACCCCGCACCTCACACAGGGCCACAACCCGACACCATCCCCGCACACCGGCACAACCACTCCCATAGGATGGACCGGGACCCCCCCATCATGCCGACCCTTCCACACAGGCTCCACACGTGTGACACACAGAGGCAACCCCCGCTCGCACGACGACCCTGCACACCGCAACCACGCGGCTCCCACACGACATCCTCAAGGCGCCACAGTCCTCACAGACGGAGCCGCCACACGATCCGCTCCTCACCTTCTCCAGCGGCGCGGGGTTCTGCACCGCCAGCGACCGCGCCAGGGACAGCACCGTGTTGAAATAGAAGCCGCGCGCGGT
>JANRGW010007951.1:7771-67062 GCA_024733675.1 Psilopsiagon aymara
AGCAATTGTATTCTTTTCCCTTGTATTTCTCTTGTCATTATTATTATTGGTGGTAGCAGTAGTGGTTTGTGTTATACATCAGTTACTGAACTGTTCTTATCTCAAATTGTGAGAGTTGCATTCTTTCGATTCTCCTTCCCATCCCTCTGGGAGCGGGAGGGAAGAAAGAGGGGGGAGTGAGTGACCAAATTGTGTGTTTCAGAGCTTAAGCCATGACAAGACTGTGCTGTAAGAAGTCCTTGTCACCTGGAGCTGCTGTCCCAAGTTGCCTTCAGAGGTGTTCTGCCTCTCACTGAACAGCTTCCAGCAGCTTCCAAGCATTTGCATCAAAGGAATTGGAGCAGATCTATTGCAGGACTTGTGACCCTGTGGGGGACTCACACTGGAACAGTTCATAAAGAACTGCAGTCCATGAGAAGGACTCACATTAGAGAAGTTCATGGAGTTCTTTTTCCAGTGGGAGAGAGCCAAAGCTGGAGCAGAGAAAGAGTGTGAGGATTCCTACCCATGAGGAGGAAGAAGCAACAGAGAAAATGTGTGATTCATTCCACAGTCACCACTCTCCAACCTCCTGTTCTGCTGAGGAGGTAGAAAATTTGGAAGTGAAATCCAGCCCAGAAGAAGAACTGAGTGGTGGGGGGAAGTTTTAAGATTTGTTTTAATTCTCATTATTTTACTCTGATCTGATTGGTAAGAAATTAAACATTTCTCCAAGTCAAATCCATTTTGCCTGTGGCAGTAATTGATGACTGTTCTCTCCCTGTCCTTGTATCAATCCATGAGCCCTTCATTGTATTTTCTGCCCCCTGTCCAACTGAGGAGTGATATAACAACTTGGTGGACATGTGGTGTCCAGCCAAGGTCAACCAACCAAAAGGTCTAACTATCATCTCACAGGAATTTCCTGGACTGAAGTGCAAAGAAACACAGTATAGGCTTTGTGAAAGGAAAAGAAAGGCAGAAAAAAAGGTTACTAAGGCTTATCTCAGAAGGATTCCTCACATAATGATTTATTACACAATGGTTCACCTGGAAAATGAAACACATTTGCCCGAGGGTGCTACCTGGGAGCTTGTGATGGAGGCTGAGTAAAGGCTTGTAGGGATGTAGGAAACTAGGGCTCATGCCAGGGAGAGGATGGTGTAAAATGATGTAGGACACAGTCAGATACAGTCACCCATCACTGTCCTGGGACTGGTTTATGCCACACTGCCTGAAGCATGCTTTCAGTTTCATGTTAGAAGTACATGACTGGGGTGTGTTACAAGACAACCCTTACATAATTTGACACATGCTGGACTGCCAGTAAAACCACATTAAATATGCTAATAGATCCCAAAACAAAAGAGGTCCGTTAAAGGACTCAGAGGAGACCTGAGTGTGCAGTAACCAATGCACCCTGCAAAAATCTGGCCGTTTCAATAAGGACATGAGCATGATCCACTGCATGACTTGAGGGTCATCAACCATCCCTGGTGTGGCTGAAATTGAACTGTAGATGGGGACCCAGCCAAAGCCAACAATATTCTGTAAACGACAGAGAGTGCTATCCCATATGGGCTTATGTGCATTTGCCTCTTGCTCCCTGTGCATATAGACAGAACTTGTTTTTAAGCAAGCATTTTTTCTTACATGAAAAAAGCACTTTCGTTCAAGTACTGCAATTTCAAACTCTAAAAACAGTTCAATACCCAATACGATTTGTTTTCCTAAAGGCTGTCTCATTTTCCTTACATATTTTAATCTTTTTAATTTTGTCTCCAATTCATATTTAACATAATTTCTTTTTCTGGATTAGCTGTAATATTCTGCTTCACAAACTAAAAATATTTGATGGTTGGATCAGTTTTGATGGGAAATTTATGCCATGTGGTAAATTTTGAATTTTTCTTTTTTTGACAAATGAAAACTGTTTTCTGAGAGGCTGAAATTTCCCAGAGGACAGAAATTCTATTTCCCAGACACCTCTGGAGGAAAACTCATGTGAAAATGACAACTTTCTCTGTGCTGTAATAAAACATTGTCTCAACTGAGTACTATTTATGAACAAGCCTACTTTAGGGAAGCATAAATAGCATCAAACACAAAAGTCTCTTTTTCCCTTAAAATTGGACAACTTATTTCCAACTGGGTTGTTTTTGATTTTTTTTATTAGTATTTCTTTTTTTAAGGAAAATCCCTTCTCTGCTCTGAACTGAATTATTATTTCCCCGTATTTAGTTTAAGTGTGTGAGCTGCTACAAGTAAATGACACAAGCCAGCCATACTTAGGTCAGACCAAAGCTTCATAGAATCATAGAATAGTTACGGTTGGAAAGGACCTTGAGATCATCCAGTTCTAACCCCCATCTGGTATCTTTTCCCTGACATAGGTTGATAGTAGCAGCTTCAGAAGGCAGGTCAAGAACAGAAGATCTCAAGCTATTTTTCCTTTCAGCAATCAGTGTCTTTAACCACAGTTAAACTAAGAGGAAGTGGACAAGAAACAACAGCAAGACATTCAGTATCTCCTTCCTTTCCCCAAGATCCAATTGCTTTATTTCACTTTCTTCCCCTTTTCAGTGTGGAGCAGTTAATGGAGAATATTTCCTAACTTTATTGGTACAATCCCACCATTGAAAGCTCCAATTCAGTCCCAGTTGCCCACTCAATGTGGAGTTTCTGCTCATAAAAGGTTTCCCTAATTGATGCACATTAAAGTAAGAGTTCAGACCTTCATTGCAAGGTCTGAACTGTGTTGAAAGTCAAGGAGGGCTAATAATAAGAAAATAAGCACAGAGACAATGTTTGTAGAAAAGCAAATGGAGAATAAACAGCTTATGAATAAATTTAATTTGGCAATTAGAAGAACGTTCTCAACCATTAACTCATTCATGTTCCAGAAACAGATTTTCAGTAGGAACAATGAGACAAAAAGAAGCCCAAATGGGGCTTCATGGAGCTTGATATAAGGTCAGGTGATATAAGCTTGCAACAACAGACTAGATTTTGTTACCCCAAGGGTCTCAGGAAATTGCCAAAAGCATCACAGAAATGCCTCTTGAAGAAAATCAAGATGGCACAATATGATATCTCAATACTGAATGTGCATCAGCTGAACTAAATTTCAGGAAAGCTGTAAGTGGCAGCAATCCACATAAGCAAGCAGTTTACAGCAGCTGAGGATCTGATTCGATAACTCAAGAGTTTACAGAGCCAGTAACAAATGCATTGAAGAATAAAAATATGGTACATTTTTCCTTGAAGCTTTATCAATTTGCAGCCTTCTCCTAACTCCGTAGCCACTACAAATGGCACCTTACTGACAGGCACAAAAGGAACCAATGATGGTTTGGTACAGAAAAGAAATTAACTTTCCCAGCTCTATGTGTGAAACCTTTAAATCCCACAGTTTACCTACCCAGGCTGGTTGCCTCTGAAGTCAAAGACCTTTTTTACCAACGACTTCTTTCTTGAAGCATGGGACAGTAGAAGAGAAGAAAGTATCATTTGCTTTTACATGTTGTATGCCTTAAAGGTTTGAACAAGGATTTTCAAAGCATAAAGATAAAATACTGGGATTAGAGGTATACCTAATGACATGTCACAGATCAGCCCACCTCTGTTTTAGCATGCAGGAGAAGTAATGTAAGGATGGTTGCCTTATTTCCATTATTAGTAGAGTTTGTATAGCTACACAAGATTGGATATATTGAGTAAAATCAGTTCAGCTTGTTCTATTGTCTCTGACAGCAACAGAAGAGCACAAGCTCATATGCTCTTTTCTCTGAGGCAATAACCATTTGTGTCTCATGGACTTTCTGGATTGAGTGCGATTTCCGTTATGTATTTACTACTTCAAAATTGACTTTTCTTTTGTACATATGTTCTCTCTTCCCTTAGGCTCACATATATTTTGCAATGACATCCTATATCAAGCCATTTTTTTTGATGAACAATGCACATACGTAAAGAGGGCCATGCATGGTTGAGGTAAGACTACCCAAATCCCAACCTCAGTCTTTGCACTGAGTTCCTCAGCATAAGTCTTCCAATAAATTTCTCTCCATCCATTCACCATTAGAGAGTCTAGTAAAGATTCACTTTTGTTATCTCCAAGTGTACGTGTGAAATCCACTTTTCTGGAGTCCAAATGTCTTAATGGGCACTGTTTTACATTCAGCATTGCTCCACAAACCATGTAGTGCATCATCAGGTGATAGAATGTACAGAGAGACTTTAGGACCATCTGATCACAGAGCAATCAAAGTGACTTAAGATCCATTATAAAATGTACCATGGAGGGTCGTGCCCCAAGCCCCTTAATGAGCCTGAGGCAAAATCCTGCTTCAGTCCAGTGCTTTGTCCTCATTGCTGTAGCTTCTTTCTCTCCTGTGAGGAATCCTTTTGTTCAGGATTAGAAATAAATCCCAGGGTTGCATGGAATAAAGTTATCAGGATCGCAAAATGAACACAACCTATGCTTAAAATCAAAACCTTAGCAGGTTTCCTAGGATGGGATTATTTTACAGGCAAACATAGTACCAGATAAAACCTTGAATTCCCTGTGGCCTCCCTAGCTTAGTTTATGTATAATTCCTCTGCTGATTAGTAGAGTTCATAAAAAATACAAATGTCTCCCTTTAAAGCAGGAAGAGACTCACACACTTGCATATACCTATCTCCAGGACAAAGATTTAATTACCTTGAGAAAAAGCTGGAAGGAAGATGAAACTCAATCACCTGTTACTGCTGGGAAGATGGTAAGGAGGGCCAGGGCGCAATTATGAAATCTTTATCACCCAGAATGGAGCCTGCAGCCTGCAGTGTCTTCCTGGTGAATTGATATTCACCATGTTTATTTTTAAAACTACTCCCTGCCAGCATGTCCCAAAGACATTTCATATCCACAGCTGGCTGGGAGGAGGCGGGCTGGAGCTTAAAAAAGCAAGATCTAAAAGGAGAAAGAAAAGGGCTAGCTAAAAAGTTAGCAGAAAAAGGGATGGGATGAAAGCCATCCATGTTCAGCAATAGGTGACCTACATTTTCAGCCCTGTTTGAAAAAGACAGATGTTCCAAATCTTGGTGTCCCTAATTCTTGAAGCCACTTTTACTCTCTGCTCTTCAATTCTTGTGGAAATCACGCTCTTTCAAATGAGGTGATCAAATATGTATTTAGAGACTGATCCCTCCCAGAGGAGAAGCATCATGACCACAGCTGAGTGAGTTTTGCAAATGGTATAAAACTAGTCAGAGACCTTTTTGCTATATGCATAATTGCAATGACTGCACCATAATGTTGCCATCATGCTCAGTGCTGCCTTACCCAGTATACCAATGTGAGCCTGATCAGTCCATGGGGTTTTGGTCATTTTTGTGGCCCTGGACCACAGCTGGTTCCAAAGTCTCTCTTTTATCTGGGCAATGGGATATTTTTGTATAGAAAAACAAACTGTGGAAAAGTTAATTATTCTGTTGATGTGTATAAGGACAAGTGACTGCACCACATTTATCTATTCATTCATTTGTGCATACGTATGCATCTATCCTCATGAAGTCATGTCTGTGTGTATGTACATTAATGTGTGAAAGCATGTGCTTGTTGAAAAGCTCTGCTGGAAAAGTCAATCAAACAGCTGCATTAAACAGGCCAATGCCTGTGGGCAAAGGGACAGATTATTCCCTCCTGCTTCTATATAGGCCTTCTTACGGAAAGGAGGTGGACCAAGGAGGGACACGAGCTGCATAGATCTTTGAGGCTGGCCCTACTTCATGTGACAGATTGCATCGGAGACCACCAGAAACCCCTTACAACCCAAGCAATTTGATTCTCTGGCTGTTGTTTGATCAGTGAAATTCATATTAATGACAGGGGATCTTCATGAGACTGCATGGGTTTGGAGGAACAGTAGAAAAACTCTGGACTTGCTTGGAGAACAGCCACATTCCTGGCCTGAGCATCTGAATCTCAACCAAATAATCACCTGCAAATGTATTACACCTCTTCTCTCTTTGCCGCTGGAGCACACAGAATCATAGAATAGTTAGGGTTGGAAAGGACCTTAAGATCATCCAGTTCCAACCCCCCTGTCATAGGCAGGGGCACCTCACACTAAACCATGCCACCCAAGGCTCTGTCCAGCCTGGTCTTGAATACCGCCAGGGATGGAGCATTCACAACTTCCCTGGGCAACCCATTCCAGTGCCTCACCACCCTCACAGTAAAGATTTTTTTCCTTGTATCCAATCTAAACTTCCCCTATTTAAGTTTGAACCCATTACCCCTTGTCCTATCACTACAGTCCCTAATGAAGAGTCCCTCCCCAGCATCCCTATAGCCCCCCTTCAGACACCAGAAGGCTGCTCTGAGGTCTCCATGCAGCCTTCTCTTCTCCAGACTGAGCAGCCCCAACTTTCTCATCCTATCTTCATACGGGAGGTGCTCCAGTCCCTGATCATCCTCGTGGTCCTCCTCTGGACTTGTTCCAACAGTCCCATGTTTCCTTCTTTCAAGTATGCCTTCTACAAAGAGTGAGAAGAAGGTTCTGAGGCTGCATTTAGATTCAAGCAGCAAACAGCACCATGAGTGTCTGAATAACTTCTATTGTGAGCCCTCTTTCCTCACTGTAGATTAGTCTGGTCCTTTTGCTCACCCCTTCTCCACAAGGTGCCTCTGTTGGTTTTTGGTAAGGTTTGGGCATTCATTTATTTATTTTCCTAGCAGAGAGGTAAAGTGCATTATTTAAAACATACTTAAAAAATGATGGGCAACCTACAAACAGGAGGGGTTAGCTGCAGTCTTGAGTATAAATGCCAAGAGCTGAATATATTTTAAGTGTAGTTATGTTGTTTCACTCTTTACTTTTCTCTGAGTGTATGTGTGTGTGTATGTGTCTTTTGCAGGGATTAGTCATGGATTTGCAAAATGGATTTTCACAGCAAAGATTCTTTCTGTGTTTCATTCTTTTGATACAACTTCAACATATTTTTCAGTATAAATTTTCTCCTCCTCTTCTCTGTACATTTGTGCGCGTGTCCTTGTGGGTGTGTATAAATATGTACATATAGTGTGGTTGGCTGGAAGTAGGAAAATTCATTTTCTTTAAAAGTCATATCTCTGAGAAGCAGACTCACAGAAAAGCTTTCAAACACTAAATTAAAAGACTTTAAATGTTTGGCTTTTCCCATCAGCTTCTCCTTAATTCTTTTCTCTCTCCCTCTTGCTCTCACTCTCATTCTTACCCCTCTGCTGAGTTTTCTGTTTAATTAGGGGGAAACAAAATAGTGACAAAAAGTCAAAGGCATAATCTCTTCCCAAACCTGCAAAGTTGGGGTTTAATCCTCCTGGCACAGGCTCATGTAGAAGAGAAAATTCCCTTTTAAGATATGATGTTGAAAATTAGGACCTAATGTAGCACCTGTTGAAGACTGTGAAAATATTTCTTTCTATTTATATGCGTTGCTTTAGACTCTGAATCACTTTGCCTGTGAGTATATGAGTCCCCTACTGAAACCTCTGACAGATGAGGTTTGACGTAGCCAGAGGTGTTCTGCTGTCTGCAGGACCCTAGCACCAGAGTATTTAAGTTTAATTGCTGAATCAGTAGACCATTTCCCTTAAGCAGACTTATAAAAATGCCCTATAATTTAGCAACCATTTACTCATGCTGAGCTACAGCAGGCTCTTTTTTAATTTTAACATCTTGTGTTTTCATTCACATTCAAATTTCCTTCATTCTGGGTACAACTTATCACATCCAACATCAGCAACGAGGAGTCTAGCATCTTACATAATTTGTCTATGCTGTCTTCAAGGATTGCACAGTATATGTGGATTCTTAGACCCCCGTCTTAAGAAGAGATGGTTTAGCTATGGGACTCTTGTTCTCCACTGACAGCAAAATAGATCTTAAGACCTACTCTAGATCTTGTGTAGATCTTTTAATTGTCTACAATTAGACAAGGTGCTGCCACTTCATGAGAGAATAGATTATGAAATAAGAACATAACCTCCATCTTGAATTCAATGGAGACAGTCTGAAAAGACATTGGGAAGTCTCCTTTCATCTTGCTCAGTATGAAGCGGACTCAGACCTTATCACATGAAACAAGATTGGTTCATGATGCACCTTACATTTATAGGAAACGTTTTCTCTGAAGTCTTTATGGCCATTTTGCATTTCTGAATCACTCATTATGTTTTATCAGAAAGGAAATTAGTGATATAGTCTGTCAACTCTATTTACCTCTAACTTTCTTGCTACAAACTGTTAACAACTATGAGATGCCCATATACAGCAAAATGACAAATGACTGCAGTTGCTACTCTGTGAACTATAGTGCAATAATCAGTATACTTCCTACAGATGTCAACTGTATATAGCATATTGAGGGCTTTACCCAAGTGTGTACTGAGACCGGGCAGCTTCTGTAGCAAGTAGTGAACTCAGGTGCACAGTGTGGAAGTCTGACTGACAGTGAGTCTATAGAAAACACACTAAAACACAGCCATTTCCTCGTTGCAATGTGGCAGCTGAGATCAGGGAGCAATTGTTTCCAGGCAGAGAAGTGTGGAACAATGTCTCCAAATGAAATTATAGCTTGAGGAAAGGACTTCATCGAGACAGGATGCAATGTAATTACCCAAGTTGGAATTTTGCCAGGACACTGATGTTGAAAACACTTTCAGCTCTTGTGGGAAGTGCCACAGGATCTTATAATGACTGCAAAGGCTTTGGAATTTTATTATATATCTTTCTTTGAGTGTCTCATTCAAAAGGCAGAATAATAAAGTGAAAAAGAAAAAAACTACCGCAGAAAGAGCTAATCTTTGCAAAGTGATGGAATATGTAAATCCCACTTTGAAATGGTAATTTATTAACTTCTTTTGAAGATAAAAATGCAATTAGTTCATTCTTTCATTTCCCCCCATCCTAAAAAATGCACATGTGTTGTTATCACATCTTTTGCTCCTATGTCAAATCTATATCATTTAATTACGCGGCAGTGAAACTTGTGGGGTTCATAAAAGGTTTGGGGGTGAGGGAGGAGGTTCTGCTTTGTTTCACTCCTGACTGTAAATAAAAGGAAATATTACTAAATTCAGATGTGATTGCTGCTGAAAATCTGCACTTTGTTGAATTCTATAAAGGCTTTAGGCTATTTTTATATTCAACGCAATGTCAGTAAAAAGTAATCAGAGAGTGAAAGGGACTTTTTGTCATTCCCAGTTTATTCACAGAAATACTCTCTTGAGCTCTGAAGGAAAAAAAGGAAAATATTATTTGTGATAGAAGAGTAAGTGTGCCTTATTTTCCACTTGATCATTTTTTGGTAAGGGAATGAATGTAGCTGCATCTATTTCTATGCATCTCTATGCATAGCATACTGATTATTTCCAGCTAGTCAGTCCAGCATAACTTTTCTGAATCCATTATATTTTTATCACCATGATTTTACATTTCATCAAAATTATGCAAAGCTGAGTCTAACTGTCTGGTCATTTATATTTGGGTAAATGTTAAATAAAAATTATAAATAAATAAATGCTAAATGAATGACATTGCAACAGTGACAGACTTTATTTGATAAAGTAAAATTGGAAGATTTCTGTGTCTATTAATTTACTAATTCAGATGTTCACGGATGGTGCAGTACGTGTAGGATCAGATTGTTTTCTACCCATGGAAACTGGAATTCACATGTCTCTGAAGAGAGAACTATCCTCACAATGTTGTTGAATAGGCTATGTTGCGGCTGTCATAGTTATTCCAGGAATTGCTGCTTCACATTATTTAGGATATTTAAATATGTAACAAATTTAAAAGAAAAAGAGTGAGAGGGAGTCACTTGTAAAGAACTAATTCATTTCTTTAGCAATGAAGAAATGGTAGCAGGATTCACCTCTCCTGGTTTTAGTTGTCTGTAAAGTAAATGCCTCCATCTGAATTGCATTGTTCAATCTTCCCATTATAATCAATAAAAATATAGTCCATAGATTTGAGGGACTACAATTCTTTTCATACTAATGTAGAATCCTGCATTTAGAGCAAAGAAGCAAATCTCTCCCATTCTCCATATCTCATTTTGAGCTCCTACTCCTCACTGGTGCTTTTAATCCTGGTACACAATGCAAAGGGATATTTATGTTATTTATGATGATTGAAATGAAGAAAAATTAGAACTGGAGATATGTCGCTGGGCTTGCGTGCTAGTTTATTCTGCACTCAGTTGAGAAGGCAGCCTAAAGAGACTGCTTCTCACAGTTTCCAAACATGGCAAGAAGTAGCCCACAAGCCCACAAGATCTGAGTTTACCACATGCTTGGCTACATTACCAGTTCGGGCAGCAAGATGCTGTCTTTGGGAGCAATAAGGTGGGTTGGTTAGCAGCAGTGTCCTACACAGTGCTCACAAGGATCTATTGACTTTCAGCCATAAATCCTGGCAGCATCCTGTTACCACCAGTCAGTTGACCTCTTTGAGCCATCAGAAGGAAACAACTCACAGAGGTATAAACTGAAGGTTTCTTCACCTTCCGCTGGGCTTCTTGTGTCATTTCATGAAGCAAAGAAAGCCCTGGATGGGTGGTATAAGATACACACCAAGTATCAGAAAGAAACCACACTAAGTTCAAGTCTACGGAGCCTCCTCTATTTCTTCAGTTTTTCTCCATGAAATGCTCAGTGGAAGAGCTTTTGCCTTCCAATTCATCCTGCTATTGAAAATTCATGGTCCTGCTAATCTAACACATGATAACTGCCATTTCCCAGTCAGGATTTTCAACTCCCAGCATGATCTAACCATTCTTTGTGCTTTTCAGTGATGTAACTAAGGCGGCAGAAGAGGAGTCGGGAAATGGCATGTGTAATGGTGATCCCTTAAATTAGGAGTGAACCAGCTACATTTCTAAGGACTGTATTGGTATTTTAGTAATTGCCTTACTGAGGAGATGGAAGCCTACTTCTGGAGCAAGGATACAAATCACTGATTATCCTGCCAGCCTCTGGTGGTGATGAAAGCTCAGGATTTTTGCTCCCCATTGCCCTCACACGTAGCATTGCTGATAACCATGGTGTCTGAATGCATGCAAACGGAGTCTGGCAGCACAGCAGCACCACCAGACTCACCAATTAAAGATTTATCTTGGAGAGCAAGGATTAAACATTTTTCATTAGCAAATTTAGAGTTTCTAAAGCCCTATTATAGAGATCTGCCACCCGCATTGTGAGTGAAACAGCTGTACAATAGGCGATTATAAAACAAGTAGATGAAGTGACGTTTTGGCTCAGAACTTTATTGTCTCTGTGCTCTCAGCCTTACAATCCCATGGAAACAATGATGTTTAAGAAGAAGTATTGTTATTTCCTTCTGAGCGGGTGGGCCGTTTGCTCCATCTCACTGTAAAGGTTAAAAATAACAATGCCTGACTCTTTGTGCTTTGTTACGATAACTTCACATTTCCATCACATTAAAAAAAATCACAGAGAATATTCATAATATTGTGCTATATAAAGCTTAAGACACAGGAGGAAGCAGAATTATTATCATGTATTTTCATTATTTAACAATTATCACTGTGAGAGTTTCAAGAACAAATGTTTTGGGGAAAAAATGAAATAAAATATGCAGCCACCTCCTTTCAAAGTCTGACCCTGTAGAGCTTTGATTCCAATCAGCTATGACAAAACTGATGACTGGAAGGGCTTTCCACATGTTACTAGCATACCAGGTGTATTTGTAAAAGATACCAGGTGTATTTGTAAAATCCATTTGCTTTGAGATGCTTTGATGACTTAAAGTTCTATATGGAAAAGGAATGTTTTATGAAGGCAACACCCAGCATGTGAAACTCCTATGGAATAAAATTGCCTCCCCCATTCCTCAGAAACGCCCAATTTGCTTAACAGAATTTAGAGTCACCAGGTGCTCCTGAAGCCCAGAATATTGCAAAATTCACAGTCAGGTACCAGCCCCTGCAAACACTGGCTCAACTTGTGTTGCAAATGCTGTAACATCTCTTTTCAAATGGAAGTTGAGTGTTACAAGTCATTTGCTATCAGGGTGTCCAGAACCCATGTCCTCATACAGTGAGGCTGTACATAGATCACTGTTATACTAAGAAATAAAGCAGTGTCAGGACGCAATGCTGGCAGTAGAATTTGCTGCTAAACATTTTCACAATGATCCCTCGTGTGGTTTCAGCCTGAGCACTGTCCTTACAATGCCTGGATGCTAGTTGACAGCTGTCAAAGCCTCCAAACCATTCCCAATAGGCAATTTTGCTTTACACACTAAAAAGAGTTTAATTGTATAAACACAGGTCAGGTCTGGCCTTAGTGCTGGAAAATGCTCCCAGCATTCCTTAATTTATTTGCAGAAATGTTGTTGTCTCATCAGAAAGATTTTAGTTACTAATTTAGTTGCATGCAGGACACAGATATACCTACAATCATTGGTACTGATGTACACAGCCATTACAGCTGTAACTGGCACAAAGCAGAGACACAAAACACTCACACAGCAACCAGGAGGAGAGGTAACGACTTCATGTCAAAAAGTGCTCTTCTTTCATGGGCTGATGCTCTGCAGCTCCCTGCTGGGAGATAAAAGCCAAGTGTGGGGTGTACATATTTACGGCAGGGAGATTTACTGCTGGGACACCAAGCAGCGAAACTGGAGCTCAGCATTCAGAGAACAACAGAGACTTTTTCAGGCCCTGTTTCCTCCAGGGATGAGATGACCAGTGATGCAGTGCAGCGATTGGAGTCTGCACTCACCCTCATAGCACTTAAACATTACCCAAGAGAAATGAGCCTCAGGCTTTTTAACTTGGGCCTAGCAATAATAACATGGAGGGAACTCAAGAAAGAGCTGACTTGTATTTAACCGGCCTGCATTGAAATCAAAATAGACGCTCACCTACCACATAGTGGAATTCTAGAATTCTAAATTATCCCAAAGCAGGACTTTAAAAGAAAGGCTTAATTTGATATTAAATGTGACAGAGAAGGTTCTGTAGGAAGATCTTATCTGTAGGAAAGATCTTCTCAGTTCATCCCAAAAGATCAGGTTTTTAAAGGAGACTTTGATTCTTAACATCCCTTGTTTTCCACTTCTGTAGTGATGTATCTGACCAGAAGACTGTTCTTTAAATTATTTGCTTTAAACAAAGGGAAAACAACAAATCATTAATAGGAATATAATTAATCATTAAAAATCATTTTAAATGTGTAGGATGCCAAAGAAGTATTTCCTCTACATTCCATCCATCAAAAGACTCCAATGGTGGGATGTCTTGATCACTCAAAGTATCTCATTCTATTGTTATTAATTAATTACATTAATTAAGTGCTTTCATTATTGCTTATATTTAATTAAGGGTAACACACATCACTTGAATTTTGATGTCTAAATCTAAACTGCCTTTATAGTTATAAGGTATTTATTGAGTCAGTGTGCTTTTGCATTTGATTAGAACACACAGAGCTACTTAGGGAAATTAGAAATCTTCCTCTATTCTCTATTAACATAGGGAGTAATCCCCAGCTTGCTGTAGGAGGATCCTAAGGTGGTTTGTGGATGTTAATGTCCATACTGTAGACACCAAAGGCAGTCATAGCAAAGCCCTAAATGTGTGTTTAGATGCCAATAGCTATGTAAGATGAATTTTACAGAGGCTGAAATGCCAGTTAATTCAGCACCAGCTTGACTTAGTATAATGTGAGAATATAAGACATTAGGATGTCCATATGAGGTGCAGCACCCAGCCTATTCCTTGACTGTGGATGGTAATACATACAGAAAATTACACAGAAAGCAAGGCATGTTTTGAGTACAATATTCCTTACCTGGTATGAAGTCTCCCAGGTCCTGAATGCAAACGTCTTGAAGATTGGTTAAGATAGTGACTTCCTTCAGACCATGGCATTTAGGAGATTCCATTGAGCTAGCCCTTCACCATGCTTGCTTTTTTGCATCTGGGAATAGACGCGAGCCAGCTATTGTCACCCCAAAGATGCTTTTTTCAGTCAGGGGAAAATAACACTGAATATTGCCACCTACAAGTAGATTTAAAGAGAAGTTCATGCCAGTGAGGGGAGCTAGGGTGGATTTGAGGCAACATGAGGGTTGGTGTCTAAGGCAGATGAATGGGATTTTACACAGATAAGGATTTTGAATTTTATCTCCTCCCTTTCTTTCCGTTCCCCAAAATCTCACCTCAATGTTTGACATCTCTTCCACTGTCACTGGGGTCCTCTTATCAGCCGCTCAGTTATTTATAAGAAACAAAAATAAATCAATTCACTGAGTTATTTTATATGGACAGTATGATTTGTTGGTCTTTCATTGAGCAGGCTTCTGAAATGAGAAACATATAGCCTTAAGTGCCAGTATTATTGACTCTGTGTATGGGATTGGAGACAGATGTATGGTTACACGTCAAAGAGTGTTTGTTCTTGCTGTCAGCTTAAGTTAGGTGTCTTAGAGTAAAATGTGCCTAATGCCTTCATTGTGTTTGCTTCTTGCCTTGTGCAGCAGCATTAAAGAAAACAGTCAATACCTCAGTAAATAGTGGAGAAGGTATGCAGTACGTGTAATGTATCCCATTGCAAGAATAAATGGGTTACATCCTTCACTTTGAGAGTTTAAACAGCAGATTACCCTCTGCACTTGGGTGTATTTCAGTTTGAAACTATTATTTGAATTTTTCTAGCACTAGAGTCATGGTCAGAGACGAGGCTGCTATACAGAAAAAGAAGGTGAAAAAGATAGTCTGAGCCAGAAAGATCATTTTCACATGCATTTTTGCTATTGAAAATCATGTTCTCAGTTATTTTCATCCAATTAGAGGACACAAGCAATGAAATCTAAACTGTGATGTTAATCAAAATAAACCTCTGATTTTATCCCAGCTGGTCACATGACCATAAGAGGTGTCACTATCAGCAGAACTCTACAGACAGTTACACCACTGCAGCAGCATTCAGAGAGCATGAAAAGGCTCTGAATTATTTATAACAAGTGGGTCAACTTCTCAGTGGGATTAAACCGGCAGAGCTAATTAACTGATACACCCCAACTGACATTACACTTCATATTTGAGGAATAGCTCCAAATAACAGAAATTCAGGGAATAGTAAGCTGCTTTGCTTCCTATAGACTGTTAGTTCAGGTTTGATGTCAAGCTTGCAGAAGTGCAAGGCAGCCTGTAAAGATCAAGCGGCCTCTGTGTTTTGTAACCAATATGTACATGTGCAATTTTCCACCAGAGGAAAATGGGATGCATTACATTTGCTTTCCTTATCCCACTACAGAATAAACCTCAAGTCTGAAATAAAGGCCATATTTTATAGCAAGTGTATCGCCAGGGTCATTAGCTTTCCCATTCAGCTTCATCAGTTGTCTACACAGCAGGATGCACTCCAAATTTATTTGATAGCTTGTCAATAAGCAGCTGCCTTTTAATAGCTCTTAACTTCATGAACTTGAAAAGCAAAATGCCTCACACTCACAGTAAACCAAGTGGTCCATCACAGGGATCTCAGGTTTTTCTGGCATTCAGAGCAGAGTGGAAAGTACCTTCTGAATCCAGCTTTCACCATAAGTTTTCTGAACATTTATCGCCAGGGAACAGAGACAGAAACTTGCTGGATTGGAAATTATTGTAGTGAGGAGAAGAGTGATGAGTTCTGCTAGCTATAGCTATAGGTAGGGAGTGAGCAGGAAGGAGTGGGACCAGGAATGGGGATTTCCACAAATTGCCTCTTTAAGTGAGAACAAGAGGGTGAAGTGCTGAGCTTCTCATTTTATTTAGTGCTACTGTTCCAGTAGCTGGCTGATCTTAGAGCAGCTCCTGCTGGACCTCCTCCTGTATATTCTGCAGATGCTCAAGGGTGATCAGGCCTAAGTATTTTTATGGGGGATGGTAAACTATTTGTTGTACTCTGAGCCATCCATAGGCAGGAGAGGCTATTCTGCCTGTGTGCGTGTGCAAGTAACGCTGGGCTAGATGGCTGGATTATTGCAAGCACTTCATCAGCTGAAAAACCCACACCCAAGGGTCAATACTTAAGAGATCAAAACACAAAACCTTGTCAGTTTTTTAAGGAGAAGGCCAAATGGTTGCAAATCAGTGACAGTACAAGGTACATCTGTAAGAGGTACTGCTTACAGTCACCTTTGAGTATTAAATTGTTTCCCTTTGTTGTCCCTCCAGTCTCTAAGGTCTTTGAAGACATGGGCTTCTTTGCAATTGGATAGAATTCTAACCATATGCAATAAAAAGTGTCTGAATTGAGTTTTTTCTCTGCATTTTAACAACAGAAGAACCTGAGAGATTTGACAACCTCTGTCACTAGCGTCTACCTCTGCTACAAAAGTACTATTTGAACATCAACAAGGAGACTTAAGAGTGACTTTGATGCTTCTTCTGTCGAATGAACTTACAATCAACCAGTAAAATTTGATGTAGAAACATTTTATTTTTAAAACCAAATATTTAAGTCAGACATCCCAGAAGGACCTAAATGGCATTTCTAGTTTTGCTTTTAATGGTACTTGCTACATAAGAGCAGGGGGTGTCAGGAAACACTACCCAAACTCTTGTGAGCCAAGATGATAGCTCCTGTTGCTTGTATGCTTGGGGAGCACTGTGTCAATTGGTCTGGGAATAACCTACAAGCACCCTCCAGAAACGTAACTTCTTCTAAGAAGGCAAAATATTTTTCTCCCCTACACCCTCCAGTCTGACTGGGTTTGTGTCAGTGCCTGCGTAGAAATTCTGCAGTTATGCCAAATAGTGAAGCCATCAGCTCAGAAACGCAGGATCTCTGCTGGACTTCACTGCTGTTGGATCACAGCTGTTTTGCAACTGGCTGGCATGAAGCACAGGCGGAAGAGCTTGGGATTGTCCCTGAATAGTTAGACCCCTGCAAAGCAGCTGTGTGGATTCCTTTTGGGTTGAGTTTTGCTCGCACATGCCCAATTGAAGAGCAAATTTGCATTCTTGTCTGTAGCGTGCTGAGTGCCTTGATGTTGCTTCACAAACACAGAGGGACAAGGAAAGAATAGTATGAGTGATAAAAAGAGGAAAAAGAAATATCTGCTTCATCTAAACCTTTCTTCTCCTCATGTTAAAGTACTTTCCTAATTATTTTCTCCTGTCTCAGATTAAATGACTCCAGTAATTGGTCTCTTACCATTTCCATGGGGTGTGTCTTCTAACATATAGGGTTGAATGGAATAGAATAGGCACTCTTACCCAAGCTAAAGCGCATCCACTTAAAACATCTATGTTTCAAGGGGGCAAAGTGCCACTTATGTGCCCTGTAGCATTTATTTCTCCATACTACAGAACAAGACCATGGCTGAATAAGGGACCTTAAAGATCATCTATTTCCAGCCCCTCAGCTGAAAGTCAGTGTGTGAGGACAAAACTTTATATTCAGGTCGCATCTCCATCTTCTTCCAGCCATATCCAAGGAATCAATTGCCCCACAGCTGCAACCCCAAAGGCACTACTACATGGCCTAGTGGCACGGGCTGAGTGAGACCTTGGTAGATACAAAAATGAAGACACAAACATGACAGTTTAGCTCAGGATACATATGAAAGCCAAATACAGGAATAACCAATACCTTATAAAATGGTATATGATTATTCTTTTTGTTCCTCCTAAATCATCACCTAGGATTATACAGCATCTATTTTTCTTCCAAGCTGTCTTTTACCCCGGTTTCATTCTACTTATTCTTTCTTATTATACTGTGAATTTTTATCACCCTTTTAAACTGACACTGAATAGTCTTTATCTGAAAGTATTAACTTATTCTTATCTATGGGTTTATTTGTTGCTGTATTTTATACCTTCCAAAACATCAGCAGATAAATCTCAATTAAGATTAAAAAAACCCCTCTGCTGTCTCCCTCCCATGCCTTCCCCTTTCACTCAGCTCTTTTTCCACTCCTTGTGAGCCTCCCAGAGTCAAGTAGCGTTCTCATTCTTTAAAACCAGGGTTAATTTAAATTTGGATTTTGATGGGCTCTGAAGAAACAGGAAGCTTATCAAGTAAGTAGTCTCAGACCAAAGTGCAACCATTGCAGTTCATAGCTGTGAATTACACCATGTCCTCCCTTTTTTGGAGAGTGAAACCCAAGCATGTACCAGATGCCCACTGTGAAATGGGGCTTGAATGTCTCTTTACTTGAAAGCAAGTTCATGACTGCTACAGCTGAACTGATTGGAGAAAACGTGGAAACACGCTCTTTAAATTTCCAAGCAGAAGTGGGTGCTGGCCACGGTTTGCTGTACACTTTGACACAGACAACACAGGGAGGCACCATTGAGCTGCAAAGTGGAGTTCTTGCAGGGCCCTGCCAAAGGGAAAAGGATCATGTCAATATTTATTAGACTTTCCAGCAGCTTGTTAAGTCAGTAGGAGAGCTGAATCCCAAACAAACTCCAATTAGATTTAATTTCAAACTGAAGGCCTCTTTCTGAACTGTTCATCAAGTAAATGCTACTGGTGATGATATGGGCTTCTTTCTTGGGGAACCTCTTAACCCTTTATTATGTCATTATCGTATCGGTCAAGGTTTTGATGGTGCTATCCAGAGATATGTTGCACAGGCACATATAGAGTGTTTGTTGAAAAAAACCCTAAAATTTGGGATGGTGGCATAAGGTAAACCTCATATTGGAAATCTAGTTTTCCAAACAAGATGGTCTGTTGCTGCATAGATGGGGACAGGTGTCTTGGCTGCAAACCTCCTTGCAGCAACACCTTCAGCTAGAATAAGACTTGAAGTAAACAAAATGACTCTGTTTGTGGGAAACTTAAGTGCAATCCAGAGATGCCCAACAAGATTTCCTTTTCTGGTCTTATAAGGGGTAAAGCAGCTATCCTGGAGCTGTATTAATGTTGCATAAAGCTTATATGATGGAGTGGAGCAGTTGTGAATGAAGAAAATAGTAAGACATGTCTTTTCTGGAGCACTTTTGGAGCTTTGATGGAAAATGTAAGACACATTAAGCTCCAATTCTCAGCTTGCAGCTGAGGTGGGACAGGGATCACAACGCAAATGCATTTTCCTTGGAGATGCCTGTGAAATGATTTCAAAGAAAACAGTAGGGGAAAAGAGAGCAGGGAGTGCAAAGCAGCAAGATTCTGCTCCTCAAAGTGTTACCCCCAGGGAGAGCTTTAAGGGTTAAAAGCTGCTGCTTTGCAAAAACAGATGGTGGCAGACACACTCTTCTTTCATGTATTAGCAAGACAACCTGGGTAATCCCTCAGGAAATGAATAGTAATAAACAAATAATTCAGAGCAGCAGTTGCTTCTTCTAAATCTGTCTTGTCACTGAATCCTGATTAGGTGCATGTCAATATAAAAATAATTTCCAATGAGAATTTCACGCTCCGTTGCCTAAAAAATCGTATTTCCATCAAAGCCACCTATATTCCATACCAGGAACTATTATCTTTCCTTGAAGTCTTAGTCCTAAGTCACTTCTGAAAGTAAAATTTAGCCAGTTCAGCCACAAGCTCCTTGCATTGCAGACTGAAGCCATAACGAATAGCCCTCATGTTTACACAATGGGCACTTCAGGCTGTTACACTAAATACAAACCAGGGAACTATATTCTAACTTCTCTTTCTTGGCTTTATATTTCCATTTATATATCAAAACCACTACTACAGTAAAGAGTAAAACCTATATTTCTTTTGGAATGTTCTCATTTTGTGATTTAAGGCAGTTTTACTTTACCACAAGTGCAAGCATTTAAAACCAGATTGAAACGCATTTATTTGAAATGTGCTTATTGAGATTGGTTTATTCTGTTCCCTTTCTGAGAGCACAAATAGGGAATATAGTTCAGCAGGGAAAAAGATTTCAACTGATAGCTCCATTTAGCAGTCCTCTTGCAAAAATCCACCTCTTTTACAAATCAGGTTATGTTCTTTCACAAAGACTCCTGCTCATATGCTCAACATTTTAGATGCATAAATAAACAAATCTGGACTTTTCACCTCCTCATGCTTTTTGTATTTTCCTTTTCCACTTCTGACCTTTTCTTGCTTACAAGATTGATTAAAGAGCCTTATTAAAGTGCATTATGTTCTTCACAAAGCCAAGGCTTTTTTTTAAAAGGAAATTTCCTCATAGTGTCATGTTCAGAGCAAAGGAGTTACTGTGTTTCCTTCTCCTTTGGACAGTGATTTGTGAATAGGGACAAATAGGGTAAAGTAATATGGTATAAGTCTTTCTGGAAGGAAAAAGAAAAAAAGGCATTTGATCCTGGCAACAATCTAGTAAATCTGAATTCAATTTAACAGTTCTAGCTATTGCCTGTGGGAAGCATCAAGTTGAATTTTAGCTGCTTGACGGAATGGAAACTCAGATTACCTGCTCTCTAAGGTTATTTTGGCCTGAGTTAAGATTTTTTTCCTCCCCTGATAGCATTCATGACCTATGAAAATCCATCTCTGGCATGGCAAAATAGAAGAGGGCAAATAACAGAACTTTCCCAGCTCCTCTCCAGGGTCTAATAATTTTTCTTACAATCACCTTCTACTTTTGGTAGATTTTTGTCCCACCTTTCACTGCCGATTTCCCTGAAATATTGCAGAGCCTGGTAACCGTTCCCAGGGGCTTGCTATAGCTTGAGATGGACTGACTCCAACTGCCAGAGCGCTGACAAAATGTGACATGACTCATTTGAATTCTGCCTAAGGTTTAAGACTAGAAGAGTCAATGTATTATTACAAGATGAACTCCAGGTAGTGAGGTAGAGCCTTGATGTAAAACCTGGAACAGAACAACAGCAGACCAGACAATGAAGACTGCAGCTGAGCCACAAAACTCCTAAACAGGACTAAACCAGTAGTAAAACTGTACAGAGGAATTTAGCTCCCTACTTTACCCAATTAGAAATTCACATTCCATTGGGATCCCTTTTTCAGCTTGCATTAAGGGACTGACAGCTGCAGGATAGGGACCTGCTGTGCACACATAAAGACTGCAATAGCTCCCGAGAGTCCTCTGGATCTGGGAGCAGAGAAAGACACAGAGGCACTGCTCAAAAGGGAAACTAACACCACCATGGTTTCCCCAGTGCAACACCTCAGGTTCTCAACTGAGATGTGCAGGTGAAGTCTGCAATGTCAGCAGTGAGTCCAGAGTATACTGTTTCTGTTTTGGACATGCTTTATTGTGTGCTAGAAATTTCATCACATATGCATGTTCTATACATATGTAGATGCTGATGTATTTGTATGCTGCATATGCACATACATTACATATGAATGTGAACAATTATTACATGTATTTCTACCTGAGCATCATCTGTGCAGAATTGTGTAATGGAGAGGGCTGAGCCTTGAACACACCTTTTCCAGGGCCACTGGGCTGTTGCATGAGCCATCATGTAACAGGAGAGTGGTGAAGAGCACCAGGAACTAACAGAAAGACACTTCAGGTTCTTCCAAAAACTGTAGCTTCAGCCACGTACCAAGATACTGGCAATGAGTGGTCCAGATTGGTGGCACAGATCTAGCCTGAGCCACAGCCATGGCAATGAGATGCGACTTCCATCTTAGATTTGTGTCTGCTACTGGTTTGGCTCTCATTTGGGGGCAATAATTCCACCTCTGCACATATAAAGCAGTTTCCTTATGCTTCAAAATTCTCCATTATTATGAAAATCAAAAAACTTGATAACAAGGAGTTTGTCAATACAAGACTTGTATCCAGATAAACATTAACTTCTCACCCTTTCTTGGTTTCCATCTCTACCTGTTTGTCCTTTATAAAGTATGCAGATTATTAGATTACCAGGGGAGTAACTCTCTTTTTATTTCTTGTTTATACAGCATCTTGCACGAAGACCTTGTCCCAAGATTGGGATTCTGAGTGCTGGTAATTTCTCTTGGTTATTTACCTGCAATACAAGGGACAAAAAAGGATTTGCCTCAAGGCATCTATTGATATTGAAGTTAACTTATGATACAGTTTCTCACTGTTTCTCCACAGCAGACATTTATTGGTAAACTCAGAATGCTCCAGATAAATGAATTAGCATTAAAAGAGCTGTTGTTTCCAGTTCTGGTCTTGCC
Organism: Psilopsiagon aymara; assembly: GCA_024733675.1. Lineage (NCBI taxonomy): Eukaryota > Metazoa > Chordata > Aves > Psittaciformes > Psittacidae > Psilopsiagon > Psilopsiagon aymara. Next base: position 29,865 of record JANRGW010007951.1, read on the forward strand.
AGTAGATAGAGGAGCTGTGTATATTTCCTGACGTGTTGATTTGCTATTGGAGATAACTGGGAAATGAGCTTTTTTCCCCTTCAGCAAGTGTCAGTGAAATAATTCCCTAATTTCACCAGGTTTGTTTCATGGGGGACAAAAAAGGGGGTTTGTGGCATCCAATAACAAAATTTGGGGTAAAGTACAAAATATTGTTTTTAAAGCACATTTTATTTTTTCAGGCACTTGAAGGCACTTACTTTCTCTTTTTATGCACATTTAGACAGTGGACTTTTTGACTTTTTTCCCTATGAATCTCCCACAATATCATTCCCAAAAAAGAGCTCTTACCAGTCCTCCTAGGGAAGTGGGTCCAAATAGCACTGCAGTACCTCTGCAGCTCACTGGAGATTTCCCCCCACTCCCCTTCCACCCTGGTCAGAAAACTCCTGCTGTGAGTTATCATCTTTGCTCAACTTTCTACTCAAACCTCGTTTTCTACAAGGATATTTTCAGCCAGGATTATCTCTTAAAAGGTTTCTGACAGCTATTAAATGTGGATTTTTGAGTCAGCCTAAAATTCTTTCTTAGGATATCATAGAATCATAGAACTGTAGAATATTTAGGGTTGGAAAGGACCTCAAGATCATCCAGTTTCAACCCCTTTGCCATGGGCAGGAGCATCACAAACTAAACAATATCTCCCAAGACTCTGTCCAACCTGGCCTTGAACGCTGCCAGGGATGGAGCATTCACCATTTCTCCAGGCAACCTGCTCCAGTGCCTCAGCACCCTCACAGTAAAGAACTTCCTTATATCTAACCTGACCTTTCCCTATTCAAGTTTGAACCTCTTACCCCTTTCCTGCCTTCAAACTGAAAGTCCGGAGAGGGAAAGTGCACAGGAGAAGGATTTGGCCCCAAAGGCTTAGATCTTCAATAGTTCTCTGGTTTTGTTCCTTTCTTTTTGCTGATTTTGCTTGCCTTATAAATTGAGACGAAGATTGTCTGATCAGACCAGACTCAAAAGCACGAAGCCCACACTGCTCGTGGCAGAAAGGTTCAAGTTTACAGACCCAACCTTCTAGCACAAGGACCCAATGTAAATGTGGCAATGAAATAATTAGATTTTAGAAGCAAGTTTTAACAAGAGCAATATTCAATTGTTACTTTCTACTTGCTTTTCTTCGTTTTTTTTTTTCCTCAAAGTGAAGGAATCTTAGAGATGAAAGTATTCTGCAGTTGTGAAATTCTAGTCAATTCTGTGAGCACATGATAAGATCACAAAAAGGGTTATTCAGAGGAAGAGGTTTCAATTTTGTTTTACTTTTGAGTTACAGAGCATGAGAGCAGACTGTTTGGCTCTATTTCCTTTCTTTTACTAGGGGTTTCTTGTAGATGAGAAGGCTGATTTGTTCTTAGATTAGACTTAAGGTGTCAGCCTGTTTCTGATTGATGTTCAAGGAAGAAAACCATGCAGCTTTTTAACCCGTTGCATCAGACAGAAATTCAGACTCAGCAGTAAAAGAGAGATTTTCAGAAACCTGGGAAAAGATGCTGCACACTTAATTGCAACATTAACCACTGAAATATTAGCAAATTTATTGGGCTTTTTCTATTAAAAAAAAAAGTAAAGGGAGTTCATTATGCTCCGTAATCCTGCTTAAATATTCATCATGTTGTTAATGAACCACATTCATTTTTAAAATGTTCAACCTGAGACGCTGTCTAACATGATTTGATCATAATATAATTTCTGGATGGCTGTAAAAGGGACAAGAACAGTAAAAATAATTGTAACTCTAAACATCTTCCCCAGTTTTCCCCTGACTAATGAGCATCTGTTTTTCATTATCAGCATCGTTTTATCTCTAGCCTATCAACCTGCACAGCTGGGCATATTAGAAATAGCTCAGTGCACTGTGGAACGTATGTTTCCTGATCTGCAGAAACAAATGGAAGTATTGGAGATTTTTAAAAGCATGATTCAGGGCTGATTTCTCTCATACTCTCTATTATTCACCATGGTGTGATATCTGGAGGCTTGGTGTGGGAATGGAATATTATTGCCTGTAGAAATACAGGGAAGATAGTTCCTACCTTGCAGAGCTTGCACTACAGAAAGCAGAAGCTGAGTCACAGGCAGCTGAAACTCTTTGCTTAAGGTTATGTAGCAAGTAGGGAGCATCAGCTAAAGCAGAAGTTGTTGCACCTATCTTTCCAAGGCCTCTGAACTATCCACCACTCTCTATTCCCCAGCAATTCAGTTGAAAGAAGGCTGATGGGTGAGTCTGGATTTTGAGTGGTGTAGAATAAAGCAGAGCCTGGTCCCAAATACTTCTTTATCATCTTGCAACTTTCCAGAGAGTTACTGCATGATGTCTTTATCTGAATCAATGAGTTTGTTTGTTTTTTCCTTCCAGCTGTCTTCCCCATCCCATCTGACGGGGAGTGAGTGAGTGAGTGGCTGTATGGGGCTCAGCTGTCTACTGTGGTTAAGCCACACAGTAGTTGTCACACCAAGGTGTACAGGGCCTGTATTTCTCTTTTTTGAAGCTTAAGATTTTTCTGCGGGCTTAATTCTTCATTTTTTTCAGATGTCCTTAGGGATTCAACCCCTATTTGGTGAGTCAGTCATTCCCTTTTTTCGTTTCTTTACTATCATCTATAAATCTGTTGAGGGTGCATTTGGTGTTTTTGTTCTGATCAGTCTTAAAGATACTGGTATTTCAGTAAAAACCGCTGGGATATGATGAGTGTTACAAGGTAAGACCTTGCATGGAGTCAGATGAAGGTAGGGAGGATTCCTTCTCTGTCCTTCCTGCAAAATAAGGTACCTTTGCTTTTAATTACAGTGGAGTTATTCTGTAATATTTTGTTTTAAAATAAATATGCTGGTCAACCTCCCTATTGAAAGAAAACAAAGATCTCTACTTCTCAGTAACCCCTCTTGCTGGCTGCTTGTTTATTATATCACAATGCATGAGGTTAAAATCTCATTGTTTACTTCATCGTTGCTTAGTATTCCTGTCTTTAAAGACAGATGTTTTTAAAGAAGTCCTTGAAATAGGTCTCGTGTTTTCACTCAAAATTATAATGTACTTGTCTACCTGCAAACTCCCTGCTGTTCGAAGGTAATCAAAATCTTATTATACTGGCTTAACTACCAGCTGCCAGCCTTGTTGACCTTGTTTGTTTGGAAATTAAAAGGCAGGCCATGGCAGAGCTAAACTGAACAATCTGGTAGCACAGGGAGATAGAGGTGCTCTGTTTATTTACAGAGCCTCAGGTGGATTACACCCCCCTCAGGCATCAGTTTTTAATGGGAGTAATGTTTGGAATCAGGAGAGTAATGCAGAAATCTTATATTTGCATGTGCTTTGAAAGAAGAGCATGGCTTTGTTTTGTTTGCCTTTCTTTTTTTCCAAAGGACTTGTGAAGCTGGGTTTCTGCAGGACTTTATTAACACCCACTAGCTTATTTATAGATCTATATATACATTCTGCTGCTAGATGGCAATAGTTAAAGCAACTACCACACTCATATTGTCAGGAGTGCCACAGAGCATTGCACTTGGCTCTGTTAAACTCTGATACCAAGAAAGATACAATACTGCATTTTGAGAATGGGCAACTGAGGATGTAAGAAGAAGATTTAAGGAGGCAATTTATCATAGCAAAGCAGAATACTAAAGAGCTCCAATAAATTAACCATGAAGTAACAAATTACCTTCTGTATTTTGTGGGAAAGAAAGAGGAGGAAGTTGCATTGATCTACACAAGAGAATCCACAGATTTTCTCAGATGAAAATCCAAATGCTGTGGTTGATTAGGTATTAGTTTCAGGTAGAAATGTATCCATTCTGCACAGTATTGGTCAACACTTTGTTCACCCTGTCACATACCATTTTTCTTTGGGCATGGCACACAGACCTATACGAAAGATCGTCACCATCTCTCAGGCCTTCTGCTGATTCCAGATACTAATGCACCCGCAGTTTCAGCACTTGTTCCTCCTGATTCTTCTCTCATCATTCAACTAAGTCAGGGTTCTTTCCATGGAACTTGTATCAGGGAAAGAGCTTTAAAGGTCTTCTTTTTGGTTTAGCCCAACTATACTCTTCTAGATCTCTGCACAGACACATTCCTGGTTTATCCTTGTCCCAGGACCTAACTGCAATCACAATCCTCATAGCAGATTAATTTGGCCGAAGTGGAACAAGTTAAAGCAGTGACACAAAACAACTCACATAGTTTTATGTTTTCTCCTCCCTTTTTTGAATTTCTCATTTTATTTACCATCAAACAACAGGAATTCTTTATGGAGCAGACCTACACAGGCCGTAATTCCACCCTGCACTGTTGTAAATTGCTTTCTTCCCATCAGTCCTTCCCTCTCTCCAGTCACATTCATTGTATTAAATATGGAATTGAATACATGACCTAGACTCTTATTGCCTTTTTGGTCAAAGAAGTCAAATTGTCACATCTAAGGTGCAATGAGATGCAATACATCCCGTTTTAAAGTTGATGTGCAAAACAGTTCAAACGAGTTGATACCAGAAAGCGTGTATTTCTTTCCATTGCTTTATAAAAGGAGCCTGCAATCACCAGATTGAGTTTAAATATTTGTATCATATGCATGTAAGGTTACGTGAGTATCATTACATTTTAACTCATAATGCCAACTTTTCACGTCCAAGGTATCATCTCTTTATAACTGCTTCCCTCCAGATTACTTGGGTCAGTGGCAGCTGGGGGCATTTGCCATATCAGAATAGTTTTCCATTGGCAAAGAGGTTGGTGAACTTACTTCAAGATGACAGGCACCATTTGGAGAAAGAAGAACTGTCCTGTTTTGCTTAAGTGAAGTGGAGGAGAGCAAATGGCTCATTTCTAAAGATAGAAGAAGGCTAATGAAAAAAATGCATCAGAGAATAAAATCTTTCTGGAATAGCAGTTTCTCCCAGAAATCTCAAATGATATTTTCCAACTGAGACTCAGAATACTGGCTGTATCCTCTTTATGACTCCCACACTCACTTTTTCTTTTGGATGAGTAAAAACTTCAGTACAAGAAAAAGTCAATGATCCCCATGGAAATATTCACTCTGAAAATCTTGCAAATACTTCATTTTACAGAAATTTGAGAATTTTGGGGAATTATATGGTTGCAAAACTGTATTCAAATATTAATAGAGCTTTGTTTAAAGCTGTGGAATTGCCTCCTGCTTGACAAGTTTATATGGAGACCAATTTTCTTCTGACCTTTCAGTATACAGGGGGCTGGAGCACATCCCATACGAAGATAGGCTGAGGAAGTTGTGGCTGTTCAGCCTGGAGAAGAGAAGGCTGCGTGGAGACCTCAGAGCAGCCTTCCAGTGTCTCAAGGGGGCCTATAGGGATGCTGGGGAGGGACTTTTCTTTAGGGACTGTAGTGATGGGACAAGGGGTAGCAGGTTCAGATTTAAACAGGGGAAGTTCAGGTTAGATATAAGTAAGAAGTTCTTTAGTGTAAGGGTGGTGAGATGTTGGAATGGGTTGCTCAGGGAAGCTGTGAATGCTCAATTGCTGCCAGTGTTCAAGTCCAGGTTGGACAGAGCCTTGGGTGGCATGATTTAGTGGGAGATGTCCCTGGGCATGGCAGGGGGGTTGGAATAAGGTGATCTTAAGGCCCTGTCCAACCCTAACTATTCTATGATTCGATGATCCTATGATTCGAATTCCTTACAAGAGCTGAGTGCAAGACTCCAAGCTTCAACACTGGTAGACCTTGCCTGATGATATTTAATGGGAAGTGATGTCTCCTCAGTCTTGCCTGGAAGCATTGATTATGTACATATATGAAGGCTGAAGCTGCCAACGAATCTACTCTTTGTTAGGGATAATTCTGTCCTTTTGCTTTCACCATGTATGTATTTTATAGTTACACCTACTGGAATAACTATTGCCTTAAGCAGAGATACTAATGCTCCATAAAAGGTATTTCTAAATGGATCATATTAAAAAGCATTGTTATTCATGATAACTTCTTATTGCCATATTGTCTGCATGGCTTGTTTAGCTTCACAGAAATTCAATTTAATTGGGCAAAAGGTTCTGTATGAAAAATGCTTTTAAAAAATGTTCATATTTTGAGGTTTTCCTGTAATAGTTTTAGAGAAAGTTCTTCTGAAGGGTGTGTAATGTAGCCTGCTCGTTTACAGTCCATTCACTGTCATGGAAGTGCATGATTGGGGTAGTGCATACATGCATGCTGAGTGTCTAAGTCCACTCTAAAGGTCAGTCTCTAATATTAGAAGAAATCTGTCAAAAAATGGTCAGAGAATAACTGCACTGTTTTCAGGAATCCTGGTGAGAGAAGTGCTAGGTATGAACTGCCACTTGCAGTAACAGAAATGTTAGCACTTTCCATCAGCTTTTACTAGTACATGAGGTGTTGTTCACTAGGAAACATATGAGATTGGCTGGGAGGTGGCAGGGTGGGATAGAAATAGAACAAGGGCTCAAACTCACAACCAGTGTTTTTAATGGTGCGCTAACTTCTCACACCTCTGCTAATCCCAGTAATTGGCTGTGCAGGCTGTTGCAGTGCCAAGCAAAGAAGGAAGTTCAGTTTTAGCTTAAAGCCCTTCTACCATGTGAACTCATTTAGTTCACATTGGCTCACAGTTACCTTTGAAGTGTATCTGCTAAACAATGATGGTTTGGTGGTGAGTTTAAGTGCCCTGTTTTCTTTTTCCTTCCCTCCCTTCTCAGCCTTGTCAGTGACTAAAATGTGAGGCTGTCAGAGGAGGGGAAAGGAGGCAATGTAAAGCTAAGTATCAGAATGCTCTCTCTTGAAAGGCTTGGAAATGCTCTTTTGAATGCTTGGAAAATAAAGTAGGGTTATTTTTCAATGACCTCCTATTTGCTTGCTTTGGTTTTTGGTCCCTAAGCACTTGTCAGTAGATATGATCAGAATCTAGCAGGCACCATCTGATAGCAACAACTGTGAAGATGGAACTGATTGCAAGATCATCATGAAAGCCTGGATGGAGACTAACCAGCGACCATCATGAAGGCTCTGACACGCAGACTGTGGAAACCACCTGGAAGGAGATCATGTTTTTTGAAGATTTGGTCAAAGAGGTCACCACTGAAAGCCCTCTTCATCAGTCCTGCTTTGCAGTTCTCCGTGTGATTCCCTGTCACAGCTGACCAGAGTGTGCAATCAGTGATTTCAGTGACATTGAAAGGGTGTCCATGGCAGGCAAAATCAGCTCACCAGTAACTAAAAAGGCTCAAGCACCTCCCCACACAAATAGAGGGAGAAATGCATGCTAAATAAAAGAAAACAAAGCCATTCCTTTCTTGGTTGAATGTAAATGTCATTAAAGCTTAACTGAATAAGATGATTTTAAGGCTTTTTCTGCTCATTTATGAAGAACAAAAACCAAAAGCACCATCTGGGGTGAGCTTTTTTTGTTTGGTTGGTTTGGTTTATGTTATTTGGGGATTTTGTTTGTTTGGAGATGCCATTCTTGAGGGTTTATTTGATTAGAAGTTGTCTGACAAGCACTGATTCGTTAGCTCCTGAATTCAGTCACCTGGAGGGAGATCTAGGCCTTTGAAAGAGCTGGTTTTCCTCCTCAGTTTTTATCTCCATTTCAGACACTGAAGCACAGACTCTGTAGTCAAACTGATTGCGTGGGAAGGTGAAGCACTTACTGAACCACTGGAGAAATCACTCTTCCTGGTGCAGATGTGTTCATATTGTCTACCTAATTCTTAGATATGCTCATAAAGGCTTGCAAATGCTTTTTAAATAAAAGCTCAGAGGGGTGGAACTTCTCTGCTTTTAGCAGTATTTTAACAGGTTCAAAAAAAACAAAACTCAGTTTTACTGTTTCAACCGAAGTGACAGATGGTAGAAGAGCAGGAGGGTAAGCAGGAAGAATATTGTAGGAGTCTGTTCAGATATACATACTTAGCTAATAAATAAGGTGGAGGTAATAATGCTTGTGAATTCATATATAAAAGAAGAAATCTGGAAGCAAGTCTGTTAGTATTTCTCTTCTTTTTAATAATGATGCTTAAATCTGGCAAAGCACTTTTTGTAAGTGTATTTGACCCAGGAATCACTGTGTGTTGCCATGGTGTTGGGATTTTTTTTTTCAGAGCAAACCATTCATTTAAAAAAGAAACCTTTACCTTGTTGCTATGCAAACACTACATTGTGTTATTACAGCCCCAGAAAGCAGCACAAAAATATGGCGAGTAAGTCAATATCCTGGTAAGATAAACGCTTCCTTTCTTCGTCCTTTCACTCCAATGCAGTGCTGCAGTAATACTTAAATTTGATGAATTCTTTGGAAGTCAGGCTGCAGAATTTCCAGTGTACATGTCATTTATGCAAAGAAATTGCTCACTAGTATCTTAACTACATCTGTATCCAGACCCAAACTCCATCCTGGTTATATAAATGTTCACTTGCAAGCAGCGAACAGTTCATAGAATCATAGAATAGATTGGGTTGGAAAGTACATTAGGATCGTCTAGTTCCAACGCCCCTGCCATAGGCAAGGACACCTCACACTAGACCATGTCACCCAAGGCTCTGCCTAGCCTGGACTTGGACACCTCCAGGGATGGGCCATTCCAGTCCCTCACCACCCTAATAATAAAGAACTTCCTTATATCCAAACTGAACTTCCCCTGTTTAAGTTTGAACAGGTTACCCCTTTTCCTATCACTACAGTCCCTAATGAAGAGTCCCTCCCCAGCATCCTTAGCATCCTTATAGGCCCCCTTCAGATACTGAAAGGCTGCTATGAGATCTCCATGCAACTTCTTTTCTCCAGGCTGAACAGCCCCAAATTTCTCTTCCTATCTCCATACAGGAGGTGCTCCAGTCCCATGATCATCCTCATGGCCCTCCTTCATGTCTCATGGCATTTTGTTTCAAGTGACTGTGAGGGATCTCTTGCTGAAAAAGAATTAAAGGTCCTTCTTAAATGTAATGCTTACACTGGGCTATGCAAAAGCTGACTATTGTTTCTATATAGAGCAGCACACAAGGCAGTGATGTGGTTGCTGCCGTATCCATCATCTTGGGCTTCCCCTGCCATCCGTACTGAAATATGTTCAGTGCCAGTTAGTTGCTGGTTCTGGTCAAATCCTAACATTCTTTTTCCGCAGCCCAGTTCAGCTGAAATATAAAATTAATGATATCAGCTTATGCAGCTTTTCTACTCTCTTATGTACAAGAGATTTATAATACTGTATGTCTGACTTGTGCTTGGGAGGTGGGAGTTCCTAGGATGGAAGCGCACTGGCTGAATAAAGACTGTTTGAGCAAATGAAGTTGAACCCGATCCTCATTTGGACTCAGCTGAATTACTGTATTTTTAATCCTGCTCAGATGAGAAATATATTTAGCCTGAAGATTCATTTTTTATGATCAGAAATCAGTTCAGCACAGATACAGATAAACCATTTCAATTGTAAACACAGGTTAGTGCTTCCAGCAATCTTTTATAACAGGAATTCAATGAAAGCTGGAACTTTTTCTTTTTTTCCCCTTTATAACATAAATGGCTATGTCATACTACTTTTGTGACAATACAGAATTATACTATATACTAATCTATCTGCCAGGGCAGTATGTCACATTATGTGTCACCAATTAGCCCTGACACTAATAACATTTTTCCTTTTGCTTTGCACCAGGAAGATAACTAGGCCATGAAGAGAGACATCCCATCCCATTTTAGGAGTTAGCAAAAGCAATGAATGAGATTGGTTCCATAGCCAATCTCCTTTGATTTACTTCATTAACCAATGAACCAATTAGATTCCTTCTTTCTAAAAGCACTTACTGAGAGTCTTATTTTGGCAGTTAGTCTGTCACTAATTTTTTGGTGCATTTTTAACACATTTAATAATGGATTAACATTGACGTGGTTGAAAAGAATATGCTTGAATAGAACATAATGAGAAAAAAAAAACAAAACCTCATTATCTCCAAAACTTCAAAGTTATGCTTTGTGCAATTATTTTTTACTTTTCTTTTTCCTGCAGAAAATATGTTTTCACTCTGAGGTGTTTATTTATTTTTCACATTCCTCTGAAGTGCATATTCAAACACATCATCAGAGTGGTTTGGCTTTTTACCTGAGTTTAAATGGCAGCTCTTTTCCTGAAAGAAAGAAGATTGCAAAAACAATTAGAAATTGAACTTAAGTTTCTAAACATCTGTGTGTTTACATCAGCTCTTTTAAATAGGTTGCATCTTGCCAGTCCTGAAATAACCTACTCATAAACATGGTATTTTCAGGGATGTCATCCTTTCCAGTGAGTTAATGCTAAGAAATTGTATTTGGATGTCATTGCTTTTGGGATCTCTGTAATTGTGAAGGCAAGACAAGAGAATCAATTTCTCCCAGCTGAAAGCTAGGACAAGACACAGCTTTGGTATGGTTGGACAGGCTTCTTCAGAACTGAAGTCAAAATGCAGTCTAGGAGCTTTGGGCTCATGGGAATTTAAGAGTGTGAATTGAAGGATACTGGTGGACTTTAAATTCACTGTGGAACATACAGTGTCATCTAACCCAAGGTGGCAGTCCTTACCATCTTGTTTTCCTCCATTACAATATTTACAGTGATCAATATCATCATGCAGGTGGGTTGGAACTAGATGATCTTAAGGTTCTTTCCAACCTTAACCATTCTATGATTATATGCACATGTCTTTAGGCATATGCTATCTCTATAATTGGCAAATATGCTTTCAGTGGCATCTCTTTCTAATCTAATTCCAACATGATCATCAAGCAAAGAGGCATTTAGTCATGTTGTTGTCCATTCAGTGATTCAGCTGTGAAGTAAGATAACAGGATATATAACAATCCAAATAAATACATAGGGCAATGTCTTTTTACTGGGGGTGGTGAAGACATAGGAAGGTCTAACATCACCCTGCCCCCTACTTTTCATCTTTATTGATCCAGGTATTATCTGTTTCATTGGTAAATATGCACATATAACACTTTTGTTTGTTTGTTTGTTTGGATTTTTTTTCCCTAGGGAGTTTTAAAGTTATTTTTATTTTCTGCATTTAAACTAAATTAACTGTCTGCAGGTAATGAGCATAAGAAGATGACTGGTTTGGTGTATGGTATGTATTGCAGTCAAAGGAAGAAAAATATGAATGTCATAGTCTTGATTCCCAAAACTCACTGGAATATGAACAATTATCACTGCTTTCTAAGTTAATTGCTTTCTCCAGCTCAAGCTCTGTTGTCTGCTATTTCTCTTGTGACATTCTCTCTATTTCTGCTATATCATCGATCTGATATTGGCTTAATTAAACAACAGGATGGTTTGGTGTTAACACCAATAAGAGAAAAGAAAAACAAATGCTCTGAACCCCAATGCTACATCTTATTTAATGGTGTGTGGTTGAAAATAGATCTCCCTGAACAGGGTCTGCAAAATTTCTATGCAAAAAAGAAACACCTCAAGACATAGAAAATCTCTAAGCATGGTGAGCATAGAGTATGGGCTCTGCAATTTCCTTTTCCTAAGTGCTTGGGTGCCTGCATCAAGAGCTTTTCTCACTGAAATCAAAACAGTGACAGTGACTTCTGGCCTCTCTGGACCTCACCTCTGCTCTTCTAGGAAAGAACCAGTAGCATTTCCTTTCCTCATAAGAGTAAAATCTGAAGTTTTTGATGCACCACTGAAAGATTTATTTGTTCCTAAGCCTGGTGAGCAAACTCTGGATCTATGCTAACCCACTAAGAGATGGTCAGAAACTTGGTAGTATGGCTAAAATATGTCATGGAGAAACTCCAGTGGAAATGAGGTAAGAATTACTTGGCTTTGAGGTGCTGATTCCAGTATTACAATATCCACCCTATAGTTAAGTTAGTGGTTACTACAAAACCTCCAGTGTTGTGTTTCAGCTGCCTTAGCCAAAGGCTTTGTATTGGTGCCCTGAGTTCTTTTTAAAAACAATAGAGAAATAAATGTAATTGTGCTAGAGTCAGATAAATCACAGTAAGAAAATTACCTTCGAGTTTCTCCTAGGGATTCCCTAAAAGCTAGTTTCTTCATATTTTACTATACAGATTTCTTTTGTGGAATCAGCATTTACAATGATTGTAGCTCAGCAAGAGTTAAGGGGAGGTTTCATGGCATTTTCTCTAAGGTTGTCAGAAGCATCATCCTGAAACACAGGCAGCAGGCTGCTCTCAGCTACACTGTGCCCAGAGGAAAATCTTGCTCTTTCCTAAAGAGAAAAGCACTCTTATTGACATGCACAATGTGTCATAAATGATACAGCACCACTGCAAACCTAGCAATGATCTAAGTTTGCTAATGAATGCCATGATAGTAAAACTATCTGGCTGTGTCTCAGCATGTGCATACTCATGTCAGTAGATTCCCTGCTATTGAAACTCATTCCATCAGGTGATGCTTTTTTAATCACTCTACTCACAAAATTGAAGCCTATGTAGCAGAGTAAACCAAAAATGCTACCCAGCAATTAACAAGCTAACCTTTTCTGTGGGAGAACCAGAGCAAGGAGCTCCTGATACTCTTGCATTGTGTGCTTCAGCTCTGTGGGTAGCAAATATCCATCAATGGTAATCAACCAGTTATAAGGAGCTCCGCAGCCATTAGAGGTCAGCATGAAATTTTACACCACTTGTATCTTACAGCTTAAAGCTAAATTCACTGGTGGTGTGTTTTTGAAAGTCCTCAAAACCTGAGGAATAAGTTTCATCCCTTGCCCCAAGCAAAAGGGTTTTCTGAAGCCCTGTTTTGCTCTTTATTATGCTAAGGAAAATTTTTCTCTGTGAAATTTGGAAGGCTATTGCTGGGTAAAAACAGAGTTATGCTTCAGGGAGCAGATTTCAGTACAATGGCTTCGTTTGCATGACTCTGTGACCATCAGAATAATAGGGAAGGCACAAAGATCCATGGCATCTCATAAGAATTGTAATATCACAGTATCACAGATAGAACTCTCTTCATCAGACTGTACTATCAGATGTAGTGAACTTTAATGCCCTACTGTTTAGTCATACAAAACCTTCCTTATGCTAACTGTTACGAGATCACATTGATCCTACTTTTAGTGTTGTCACATGTAACCATCTGGCATCAGGACAAGCGCCAAAACATGACTTGCATATTTTCTGAGTTGGGGAACAGACATGTTTGACTGTGAACTGAGCCAAATTTTTGTCATATGTACAAATATTGCTTCTCCCTACAGCTTGGAGAATGCATGTTTTCACAGAGCTACTTAACTCCGTCCTCATCGCCTGCATTCTGCCCCTGCTCTAAGCCATAAAAAGCCTTTATGTTTGTCAGGTCAGTAAAAAGCAGAACATCATCCTGTTTATTTTATGGCTAACTTCATTAGTAAGAAGCAGCAAGGACTGAAATACAGGGCTGTAAAAGCCCAGCTTAGGTTTGGAATGTAATGTAATTCAAGTAATTAGTCCACTTAAAGTTTTTAATGTGGTCTCTTGGTTTCCAAAGTGCTAAAATGCTTTTTTAATGGCTCTTCCACAGTTTTTCATTGTGTTGGCACCCTGGCTTTAGTCATGAAAAAAAACAGGCTGTATCTCAGTGTCTTATCCGTCATGCCAGAATTTCAGCTGGTGTGTGTTGACATGACCCATGGGGTCAGCTGAAATATGTCACTTTTCACCAGCTGAACCTTGTTGTGCTTTTCATAGAATCATAGAATGGCTTGGGTTAGAAGGGACCTTAAAGATCCTCTAGTTCCACCCCTCACTAACAAGTCTAAAAGAACTTAGCTATACTACCAGTTCATACTCTCTTCATTTTTGTGTAACAGTATGAAAAATGATTTAAGGTTCATAACTTTATGGTGAATTTCTTTGCACTTGTGTTGTGTAGTTTTTCTAGACCTGTTTATCAGATCAGAAACTTGAACTATTCGATTTAGTACTCTCATGCATGTGCTGGGAGTTCTGGATTAATTGTACTTTAATATGCCTCCTTGACTATTCAGAATAACTGCTGACCTGTGATATCTGATCAACTGATAACAACAGGCAAACAGATAAAAGCTTCAATCCATACTGGAAAATACAATTTCAGAGAAGTAAAAGCAGTTTCTGGTTTGGCCATGAATGCAAACATTATTGAGGGACAATTTCAATAAAATGCAAAAACAATTAAAAAGTGAACCCACAATCTGAAATCTTGTATCATTTCACCCTGACTGTCTCAAGCTTAGCTGCTTCCCCAAAATTCCACTTACATTCTCATTTAGTCTGATTAAGGATTTAAAGACTTGTTTTTCCTTAATGAAGCCTTATTTAAGTATCAAGTCCTTTAGGATTTAGAGCCTCTGGCTAGAAATCTCATGAGACCATTTTCAGGATTCATGTGCTTTATGGCCAGGAACAGCAGCCATCTGACTCAAGCTCCAGTGTAGAACAGATTTTAGAAATGTTCTCTTATACTTCTGGAACAGAAACCAACATTTTCCTTTCAGAATATTTGATTCAGACCATATATGCAAAATATGCTGAAGGCAACTTTCATATTAACTCAGTTAGATACATATCATTTTGTTTTTTCATAAGGTTGTTTAAAAGAGTTGGATTAATGGATGTGTCTCAACGTAATATTGATTCTTTCTCTATATATTAATCCTTTCCCTATATAATGCTTCAATAAAGCTGAATTTCTTACACTCAGAACTGGCCAGAAAACATTTTCCATTCTGCAGGGGAAGGAAAAAAAATGACAAAGCAAAGGAATTTCAAAACATTTAATTTTTATTCAGATTGAATCTTTTGGAAATTGTATGCAAAGCTTTATGAAAATATTAATGTACCTCAGACAACTTTCAAAGAAAGAGAACTGCAAGTCAGCTTATCAGATAAACTTTGAAGCATCTTACAAACACTCTTAAAGTGTTCAAAGCATCCTTCATAATCTTTGCAAAAGTATGCATAACTTTTAGACAAAAGTTTGTAAACAGTTTACATGGGATTCATATAACTTTACTTCATTTACTAGGCAGGTAAGTCTCTAAGCTAAGCTAAACTCTTTCTACAGAACATTATTGTTGCCATCAAGATGGTCTGAAGATATAAGCAAGACAGAGTTTGTAAGGGAAGGAACTATTTTTTATTACGGCATTTCTGAAGTTGGAAAATCCTGAACACCTCTTTCACTTGCTCACACTTCTCTTTAGATTTGAAACCAAAGATGGAGAAAGAAATGCCCTTCTAGGGTATGATTCATCCTTTCCTATGATAGATACGATGATTCACTCTCTGTAGGTGCCTATTCATCTCTGTTGACCCTAGAAGGATTCTGGTTGACTAACGGTAAACAGCTAACATGAAGATAGAAAAAAAACCAGATAGATAACCCGGACTCTACTTTGCAGTTATAAGGGTTTCTCATAGGAACTTTCTTCCTTCCATTATTTGCATTAATTCAGGTGCAGGTTCTGAGTGCAATATTTACAATTCATTTCTTTATTTACTGTCAATCCAGACTCTCCTCTAAAGTTATCTTTGTTCAGAGTGACTGAATTACCTATTCCTAGAGAGGAATAGCAGCTGTTTTGCTTTCTAAACAATTCAGAGTCCTCCTGGGAAATAGATCTAGGGAGCTTCAAAGTTCACAACATCTCATGTTAATATCTGTTTGATTTTAGTTGATGGTAAAATGACAATTCAGCTATTGCTACAGAACGTAAAAGTAAAAACATTTAGCATGTGCTGAATATGTTCTTTTGATCTTACTGAGTTTCTCAATATATTATTGCCTATTTTCAAATGGATGCAAATGCCTTTTTTTTTGTTTTTTCACTCTTCAGCTGTACTTGTTGCAAAAGCCAGGGCTTGCTGGAGACTAATCCTGAATCATTTCTGTAGAGGACAAGTAAATCAATGCACCATCCTAACTGAAGACTTCTCTAGTATGTGAAGTTGGAAGTGTGATCATCCAAGACCAAGTGATAAGGGCAGAGGTATGGTCAGAAATAGCATCAGTTGTTCATTTAGCTTGGCTAGAGGCAGGGTTTGATCCTTTTTCTCCCTCTGTGGTGATGTTTGGCTTTCTGAAAAGAAGAAAAGCAAGAGGAAGGGCAAGAGGTCCCACTGACAAGGCCAAGTAAGAACAATAGGAGACAGGATATATTAGACAACCAAGTTTCCCAGAGGTATCTTTAATAGTTGACTCAAGAGCAAACCAAATGTAGTTTTTAGAGAAAGACCAGGCTGAAGTGACTCAGAAAAGACCAGATCTTGAAATTCAGCCTTTGAAACATGGATACCTTCATCTTGTCTTAATACAGTTGTTTTTACTTTCTAATACTTACTAGGATCAGTTCAGTCCTCATTTGCTGAGTGACAAAAACATCTTTTAAAGTTTCAGCAGTTCTTTCAGAGAATGTTTACTCTATTTCAGGTCCTTTCTAGATATCTTTGCCTACACTGGACATGCATGATAGAAACAAAGATAGAAACCTAGGGACACTATATCACTCTGTATGTGACTGAAGACAGGATAACATTGTGCATAGGTGCTGCTGGAGGGGAGAGAAGACAAAGCAGAGCAGTCACAATTTTTCTCTGTCCTCATCTGTCATGGGAGTCAAGTGTCTCCATTCTTCCTACCGTGTTTACTGGTGTGCGTTCACTCCAACTGATTAGGTTCATACACCCTAACTAATGTACCTGCTGAGAGAAGCCAAATGCAGTGGAGCATTATGTGGTTCGCTGGAGAGCCAAGCCTGGCATGCACTGTCCATAGTGGACCCATTTGTAATTTGCTTAATTTTGTGAATGCTGTGGATAACTGCCAGGTAATTGCTGGGGGTGAACGTATATTAAAGGTTGGCAGGGGTAAGGAAGAGAAATCTAAGAACAGTTAGCTAACTTTGGTCTTGTGTCCTTTATAATTAGATAATTTGCTACCAGTGATATAGTACCCTGACTGTTGTTTCAATTTTTTACTTTTTTTCCACCATTTTCAGCTAGAAATTACTGTTTTTCTTCTCTGCAAATTTGCCTAAAATTCAGAATGTGTGATTTGCCAAGTATTGCTGGGAGGAGTAAATCTAAGGTATGTAAATTGTGAGATGCAGAGTGCAGCTGTGAGGAGGATGGCTTTGTGGTTACAGCTCTGGCTGTGGAATCAGCAGGGCATTGCTTGTTTCCTATCTGCTTTTTCATCATTGGCCTGTGAATGAATCACTTCAGGCTTTCTTCAGTACCCAAAGGAGTAGATCCTGAAGTATATGTTTTTCTAGGCTGTCTTCACCAGCTTCATCTTATTTCCATCGTCTTCTTGTATTCAGTAGATGCTTGTCTTTTTCTAGCACCTAGAATATAAACCCTGCCCCCCTACCACCACCCAAATCACAGTGTTGGCTTTTCTACACTCCCTACTGTCACTGAAGGTGTCTTCTTTCTCCCAGGTACACTATGAACTCCAGCAAAAACCATGGGAGCTGCCATGGCCTTCCTTTGCCTACACTCCTGAGTCCCATTCTTTTAAAAAGGGACATGGCTAATTGTTTTGTCCCACGCATAACCTTATTTTTCATAAGTTGCTGCCTTCTCAGGTTGGGAGATCTCTTTGCTATGTACAGTGATAGTCCCGCTTAGATAAAATTCTTTCACATTAATAAAAATATCTCATAAAAGATCTAATCTGAAGCTTCATTTAGATAAAATTAGAGAGTCTGAGAGGTTGACCCTGAGTTGAAGAAACTTAATCTTCTCCTAGTACACTCATTTAAGAATATAAGAAAAAAACCTTTCTCTGTGAGACTATGAGAACATAAGCTAAGTGATGCCAAAAACCAGAGAAATTAAGAAAAAAATATAAGAAGAAAAAACCTTCTGGGTTTCTTGCCCTCCAGATCAACTTTCAGATTTGATAAAATACATGAAAAATCAATATCTGTAATCAAGTTACCAATGACTACTCTTAGATACTCTCTGGCACCTTTTCAGGCAGTCCCTAAAACTGTCCATTTTAATTCATATCTGGACAGAAAGTTCAGATGTAGTCATAGGAAAGTAGAGAGTCCTGACTTACATGTATGCTTCTTAGAGTTTATTAATATTGAGGGTAAAGCCTCTACCTGTGGAGAAAGTCAGATTATCAAAACTCATTGATCTGTCCTTTATCCTTTCATCAGTGTCGTTTGGGCCCCAGTTTGATGCTGAATGCATTCATGTCTTCGATCCTGAACATCAAATTCCTCTAGAGGAATTCTAGACCATGTAACCTGAGGACTTATTTCCCCACAGCCTATATGCTTTCCAAAGACACAGCATTTGTGTGATAAGGAAAGGATTGTGAACAGGGTTCTCAGAGGCATTTTGTGAAATTTCGTGCTCTGAAACTTTTTGATAGTCCATAAATGTCACCAATACCTAATGGAAAGATCAGTAATGTGATTCCATGAGAGGAAAAAGAAACTCATAGACCTCATCCCAATATTTTATGACCTGTTCAGCACCAGCTTGAATAACACAGAGAAAGGGTAATATGTGCTAAATACATAGTTAAATGCATTGGCTAAATGAACGTTCCACTTGGCTAATTACACAGTTGTCCATGCTTTTATGGGTCTTTGCCTACTTTTTCCTCACCCAGACAGACCATCCCTTGAAAAAAGAACTTTCTGCAACACAGATCTGCAAAAAATAGATAATCCTTCAAATCAGTAGGCGTGAAGGGCTAAAATGCCTGATTAAAAGCCAGAGAGAGAAGAGAATCCTGAACTGGGAAGTACTGACACTGACTTGGAAACACAGATTGCTACCAATTTCTTAGGGTCTCAGGGTACTACTCTGACAGGGGTTTGGTGATCCCAATGTTATGACTTGCATCTACTGCACATGATCAAGGTGGTACTCTTTAGATTTGGCCCTCAGGCAGACAAGCAAGAGGAAAACAAAATTACTTCATTTAGAGGCATCTGTTTCAAGATATTAACTAGTAAATAATGCATAAGTTGGGATGACGTTTTGGCACCACAACACTGCAGAGCTGAATAAAACAAATAATAGAACCATAAAGTGAAACTGAATTTTATACTTGGTCTACTTCTTGCCAGCAAAAGCTAAGTAAGTTTGGGAGACTATAAGCAAAGGGGAAACAGATTTCTGTCTGTATGTTTGTTTGCTTGTTTCCCCAAAGCCAGCATTTCCCTAGCATCGTATGGTCATTCCAGCAAAGCACTATGAAGATTGTGTCCCCTGTGACAATATGGGAGGCATACGATGGTATGGCTAATGGAATCAGCCCTCCAGTCCTCCACCTTTCCCTTCCTTTGTGCAACACAATTTAGTAATTTCTATACAGCTTTAGGTATCAGCAGGAATTCCAGGAACACCTTCTCTGATTTTTGGAAAATATTGAAATACTGTTCTATAGCTTGCAGCAGTTCAGGCTCACCTGTATCTCAGCTAATCGTCCACTGGGATGGAGGAAAAGGTAGGGAGACATCTGGAAGCAACAACATGCTTTCTTCTAGTAAAGATGCAAGTCAATGCTGCTTTTACTAAGTTTTTTTTGCCGGAATAAACTCTATCTGGAAGAATTGAGTTTTCATCTCCATCTATGTTGAAGTCACCAATTGGCCCAAATGGACATAGAGTTTGATTACAAAGCAGTTTTTCTAGTCAGGAAAACTGAAGACTCTGCCATGCTTTCTAACGAATTTGGAACTGAGTCAGAATCTGTGGAAATTGTGTTACAGGCTCGGGTAGAACCCAGATTTGATTGGGTTTATCCACTTGAAGCCCAGTTTACGAAGTTGCTCAAGTGAGCACTTTCCAATATTTGGGTTTCATTAGAATGGTTCCATCTGTCTCTCTGCAGAATACACTATGAACATTGCTATCCCATCTGCCTGGACATGTTTCCATGTAGCCTGCTATAGGTGGTCCTGCCTTGGCAAGGGGCTTAGAGTAGGTCATTTCCAGAGGTCTCTTCAAACTAACGATTTTGTGATTCTGTGGTCATTCAGACAGAATTGCCTTTGTGCATAGCATAGTGTTTTCCTCAGTTATAAACCCACCTAAAGGTTCCTTTTCTCCTCACTGCCATTAGGTCTTTACGATCAAAGCACAGCTTCTTTATCATCTGTATTACAGTGACACCCACAGACCAACTCAGAGTCAGTACTGTTGACCTACCCATGACCATGTTTCTTATTACCCGTTTCTGTCTCTACTGCTCTTTTGGATGCTACAGCAATACAAATGATAACAATAAGAGTGGATGAGCTTTTCTTCCTGGCAAAATGAGAACTCGACTAGAGAGCAAAAAGAGGTCAGCAAAGTAAGATCAGTGACTGAGTGTGCATTTCTAAAAACAAATGAAAAAGTTGACCTCTTCAGTGCATGTCAAAGGCACAGGTAGGACAAAGCATGATCAAACATCGTGATTCACAGAGCACTCATGGCAATTGAGGTCATGATGTGTGTTCTGTGAGTGCTTCACTGGATAGGACAGTGTAGAAGCACCAGCAAGTTCATTAATTAAACCTTTTATGTTAAAAGTTCATGTTGATCTAGCAAGAATTTTGAGCTAGAAAACTGTCTTTTAAACTATGATTTAGTGCTACTTGTCACCTAAGTAGCATTTTCTAAATCTTCTGAACAGATTTCATTTGGATATCCATGAACTAATATAGCTCACAATGAGAAAGGTAATTAAAGTCCCAGGTATTTATAGAATAGTTATCCCCCTCCTTTCTCAGAATAGACTATTCAGTGAAACTGGCCTTTTCAGCCAGATTTTTGTGAGTCATGGTGAAAATGAAGTGTGTTCCATAAGTCTAGCTCTAGTGCAGACACTGTAGTCATGCTGAATGATCTTTCTCTGTGATGATTGTCCTTTGCAAATAGTCACCTTTCACTACACTCTATCAATATTTATAAAATCTGATGGGTCTGAAAACATGCAAAAAAGGATTAAATTAATTTAGTGGAAAACTGAGGATCTTTTGCATTTTGAACAGATTTTATATGTCCCTCCGTGTTTAGCATCTTTTACCCATTACCAATCCATGATGTGTCTACCAGAATTAGTAAATCTCTTTCATTTACTTAGAAGAAAATGTTTTATAGATGCCACATGAATTTTGCAAATTGTTCTCATTCTGATACTGATTAATAGAAAACCACGTAAAGTGTAAAAACAATTTCTAGTCTTAAATTAGTGCTCTCTCCTACTTAAATCCGAGGGCTAGAAGGAAGCCCAGGAAATTTTCTTACACTTGTTTTAGTCATACTTATTTCTTAATTGAGCTTCGTATTAAAAGTGAGATAGAAGAACATTAAGGGCTGGAAATGAGAGTGTCATTGCCTTTATCTTGAAAGGATGAAATGGTACAAGTCTGTAAAAACATTTGGCTAATCTCAGTTCCCTTGATTAATCAAAAGGCTTGGAAATGCTTTCCCTGTGCTGTTTCAGGCTAAGTGGTTCAAACCGGAGAGGTGGAAACCAATCTAATACCTTAATGTTAAGTGGAGCACTTCCTAACTCTGACTGAAGGTTGAACAGATACTAATTTCAGGTATTTAAATATAGTTTCTTTAAAATTTTATTTGTTTTAAAATTAACTAAATATTTTAAATTTCTTTTTTTTAGGAACAGCTGGGTTTTTTGTTGATGGTGCTTGAGGGCACTTATTTGAGTTATTTATTGTGATCATATTGATGTTGGAGGCAGTATGCAACTGAAGCTTAGTTGAGACATAGGAAATCTCACTAGCACATATATGATTCAAACCCAGCCTAGACTCATAAGACTCGGAATTTTTATCACACATCAACTCTTTAATTGAAACAAAACTAGAAACTGCAGGAGAAATATATTCATGTCATAAAAGCTGAGACTTTAATTGGCACCAAATCATCCTTTTGTTGGTAGTCTGAGCAAACAGGTGAAATCCTGATTCTAACAATGGAAATTGTATTGAATTTTTGTTGTTTTGTCCAAAACAGGATCGAGCACTTTGGTCAGGCATAAATACTGCTGCATGAGGAGAATTAATGCAAGATTTTTCTTGTCCATGATTTCCAATCATAATTTTCTTCCAAGAAGACAGAAAGGGAAAATTCTTTGGGATCAACTGAAAAATACCTGCTTTACTTATGGTATCTTGTAATCCTTACCTCTTTGAGTAAACACACAAACAAGGTCTCCTGATTTCCTTTCTGGTGAGCTGTGAGGTGTTATTGCACATGGTCAGTTAGTTTATTTCTATGAAGAGGACAAGACAGGAGAGGGGAAAACCAAGATCTTTGCATTTAATGTAATCCCTATCAACCTGGAAGGATTGCAGGCGATAATAATATAACACATATATGGCTGCAGTCCATAAAAGTTCTCCTCTAAGAAGACAGCAATTCTTAATCACTTATTTAAACTTCCTCAGTGATCACACGGCAGAGACTGGTAGTTCCAGAAGGTGATTCATCCCAGCCTAAGATAGATGTCTAACATTAAGTGGGATGAATCACTCAGCAGACACGTTGTCTCTCCAGTGATACAAAGGGACCAAACGAATAAGATAAAAAGTTTAGACAGCTAACTTAGACCACTGAAGTTACTTGAAAGAAATCTGCATCCTAATGTGTATTTAGGAGCTTAGAAGTTTCAGTTTTTTGGACTGACTGAATAAGGAGGTTTGATAGAAGAAGCGTAGTCTTGCCTTGCCTTTCTCATTGCCACCCAGTCCTTAACTTTGCTAACAGGCAGATAGCACGCACTATTTTAGGTTTTCGTTTTGAAGATAAAACATATGTAAAGGAACAAGAGGCACCTTATACTTTAAACTTCACTCTATTATTCAGCAGCCAACGTTCAATTACTCACAAAAATGTGTGCAAGCTTGCACCAGCATATGCAATCTCAGAAATAGGTTTCTTCAATTGAAGAGCCGAGCTACAATTTTCCAATGAGCAATAAAGCCAGTGAGACTTTCCATGTCCTTCCACTCTGTTCAAGCAACATCAACAGATGCACAGCCTCCTTTTCTCTTCTATACACTCTCAGACTGTTAAAGTATACAGTTAACATGGCAAATTGAAAAAAAACCCAAACAACTTCATCTTTCAATTTGACCTTAGTAGTCTGAACCTCAGGAAAGCTTGTTTGCCAATCTAAGGAGTATTTGTGAAATCTGAGGTTTGAGACCTAATCTATATTCTGTCACTTCCAGTTACTTACACATTTCTTTGTATTCGGTCTTAATTTCAAATTAAATATGATCCTTTATTGCTGCGAAGACTTTCCTGCCAACTAATGAAGCAAGCCATGGGAAAGTTATCTTGCTCTTAGTCATAAAATTCCCTTTTATTTATTTCCATTCTTCATTATTTGCTACAGAATAAAGGTTTATCCCAAGCCAGCAATTAATTCAAGATTGTTAGTCCCTCTTCTGTTCTTGCATTATTCACATGTGTTGCGGTTTAACTCAGCAGGCAGCTAAACACCACACAGCTGTTCATTCACTCCCAATGGAATGGTGGAGAGAGTCAGAAAAATAGGTAAAATTGTGGGTTGAGATAAATGCAGCTTAATAGGAGAGAAAAGGAAGGGGAAATAACAATAATAATAATGATGAATATACAAAACCAGTGATGCACAATGTGATTGCTCACCAGCTGCTGCCTGATGCCCAGACAGTCCCTGAGCAGTGGGCAACTCTCCCTGGTTTTATTGTTCAGCATAAACAGTTGTTCAGTATGAAGACAGGCGGAGAAAGTTTGGCTGGTCAGCCTGGAGAAGCGGAGCTGTGCAGAGACCCCAGAGCAGCTCCCAGTGTCTGAAGAAGGCTACAAGAGTGCTAGAGAGGGACTCTTCATCAGGGACTGTAGCAATAGTACAAGGGGTGATGAGTTCAAACTGAAATAAGGGAAGTTCAGGTTATATATAAGGAAGAAGTTCTTCCCTGTGAGGGTGGTGAGGTGCTGGAATAGGTTGGCTAAGGAAGTGATAAATACTTCATCCCTGGCAGTGTTCAAGGCCTGGTTGGACAGAGCCTTAGGTAACGTGGTCTAGTGTGAGGTGTCCTTGCCCATGTCAGGGAGGTTGGAACTGGATGACCTTAAGGTCCTTCCCGAACCCAAACTGTTCTATGATTCTGTGATTTTCTGATACCATATGGAATGGGATATCCCTTGGGTCAGTTGGGGTCAGCTGTCCTGGTTAAGTTCCCTCCAAACTCCTTGTGCGCGTCAACCCTTCTCACTGCCAGGGCAGTGTGAGAAGCTGAAAAGTCCTTGACTCTAAGTGCTGCCTAACAGCAAAAGCATCGGTGTGCTATCAACATTGTTCTTACCCTGAATCCAAACCACATCACTGTACCAGCTACTAGTAAGAAAACTAACTCTATGCCAGCCAAAACCAGAAAAACATACCCTCCTTCATTCGTAATTTACTTCCCAAAGTATCTGATCTTGCACTGATTTTAATAGTCACTATCTAGATGAACATATGGGTCTGTCTCATTGCATGCTATCAGTCACCCAAATAGATGGCAACCCAACTCCTAAGATATTCTATCAGAGTATGAAAATAATTAGGGCTAATAAAGGTATATGGGATGAATTTCAACCTCAGGCTTTATCCTTTCTTTTGAAGTTAGTAGCAATATATTTTTGTTTAACTATTTAAAATATATTTTCATGAACACTTTCTTTAATGACAATATAATGTATTTTTATTTTTGTTACTTTTATTCTTGATGTCTTACAACTAGACACCCTGTTCCAGTGACTGTGAAGTTATTCATCAGATGACATGATTTCCTGATTTATCTCTAAAACCTCTTCACTTTTAGCAGTCAGGAAAAATTATGCATGCATAAATGGACTTTTCTGCACTGCTGTGGCTCAAATTACACTGGTTGCTTCTGCTGTTGAATGGCTTCATCTTAGAAACTTATGAATTTTGCTGGGATATTACTGGTCATAAGGTGCTAATGTGACCTTCGAATTAGTCCTCTTGCACTTGGATTAATGTATTGTTCTTGCTGTCACAAGTCTAAAATTTGGAATTTGAAGACAAACAATAGACAGAAATTAATCATGAACTTCAGATGATGCAAGGAACTATTGAAGGAAATGTTAGCCTTTATTTC
This sequence comes from Psilopsiagon aymara, assembly GCA_024733675.1. Lineage (NCBI taxonomy): Eukaryota > Metazoa > Chordata > Aves > Psittaciformes > Psittacidae > Psilopsiagon > Psilopsiagon aymara. The sequence goes on from JANRGW010007951.1 coordinate 55,006, forward strand.
TGTGTATCCCGATGGTCTATCCTGCCAAGTCTTATGATTCCTTCCTTTTTGCTCACCTTTCCAGTTAGTAGAGATAGACTTGTAAATTCCTATGAGTAACTGAAGCTATCCTAGTTATGTATAATTCAAAATTGCAGATTCTTCTCCTTTGAATTTACATAGAACCTAGTTCATTATCCCCACTTTCTAGATGTTTAGTTAGGTATAGAAAGTTAAATAGGAGTAATCTATGTCTGAATAATATTCTGTGTGCTAATAGTTTTCCATACACAGGTTGCTAGAGAAGGTCCCAAGTTACTTAAGTAATCTAAGTATTTGATTTCTGACTGTTAAACATCCATTTTGACCTTTAAAATATTTTGATGAATTTTGGCCTTGAAGAACCCATGTCTGATTCATTCTATAGCTTGGTTGTACAACATCAGTGAACTACATCAATTCCAATTTGTGTTTGAACTGAAGTGTCAGTTCTATGGATTGCCCAAGTTCTACTTCTCCAAATGGTCCTACATCTAACATTAAACAATAACAATTCCTACAAAACTCTGCAATTGCAGAGCTGCATTTTTAACTTTATGTCAAATTTCAACTGTATTCTGTTATCAATTATTCCTACCTAGATGTCAGTTTGAACTGTTTAGATACAACTGTCATATCCTGTAATCCTTCTACTTTTCCTTACAGACCTATCTCTTTCAGAAAGATTGTACCTACCTATAAACTGGCATTCTGCTTATAGATACCACTGAAATAGATTCAGTGACCTCTAGATCAACACATATATCCTTCAGTAATACTTCCAGCTCTCTTTCCACTTTCTTTTTTTGTCGTCTTACATTAACGTACAAGTGATAATACTTTACTATTTACTTTGTTCTAAAAGCAAAAGGACAGGTTATTTTGTACATCAGCATTTGAAATACAAGTAATTTTATTTAAACTGAGAAAACACTTCCTTTCTTCCTATTCTCTCTTTAGTTTAAAGCCTGTTGAATCTATTAGCCTTTCCAATTTTGCATAAAAATGTTTGGTATTGTTGCTGCTTAAATAGAAACCATTTAATCATAGACTCTATTAGGAAGCTAGCTGGAACTTGCTGTTATTTACTTTACTTGCAGAATTTTTCTCTTGCTAAGTGTCTTTGGTTTAGTGTTCAGGCACTAAATCATTAACAAAGGTGCTCAGTAATGCCTGGGGGAACAAATGACCTGTTGAGGTAATTTTAATGCTATCTTTTTAATACTTTTCAGCTGTGTGTATGAGGGAGGACTAAGCTGGGAGGTTTAGGAGATCTGACTGTATGGCCTTAGTTGAATTATTTGAGCCAATATTTTCTAATTTGCATGACTACATCAAGGCACAAAAACATGGCTTTGTTTTTCAGAGGTTCAAAAGCTTTAGTTAGAAAGTAAGTAATCCTGAAAAACGTGTGACTTTCAGTAGAAGAGACCGATGTTGTTATTTGTTTATGTCTCCGTTTGTGCCTAAAGTGTATATAAGTTGAGCATTATGAGCAGCAATTATTTCATAAAACCCTAAACCCCATAAGATATGCTATATACACTTTGCTTATAAATGTGTCTAATGTTGAGTACATTTCTATCACTTACAATGCAATCTGGAATTCATCCAAAATCTTCTGTTTGGAAAACTGTTGTAAAGCTGGTTTTCCCTCTTATTTTTCCTTCTTAGAAATAATTGAGTTTATGATTCTTAAAGATGTTCTTATAAACTAAACAGGAGGGTGGTTTCCCATGAATTTATTACCCACTAGTATAGGAAAGATAGCTGTAATTTCCATGCCCATGGGATTTAAATGAGAATAAAAAAATCTTACTATCAAAAGGTATCTATGCTAAACTTAAAATGTGCTGCAGATTCAGCTGGGAAATACGAAAGTAACCCAAATTGTTTCCATCTTTGTCTTCCTGGTGTGTGCAGTCTACACTGCTCATTTTTCCAGACAACGATTCCATTATGTTATAGCTTTTACAGGTCTGAACCCTTCAAAAACATCCAGCAAATCACAACCTCTACAGCAGCAAAAAATAGGCTTCATTTCTAGAAGAGCAAAATGCACTTTAGGTACAAAAACTCCTTAGATAGAAATTTAGATTTAGATTTAGATAATAAAACTCTACCTTGTAGGTAGATGAATGAGGCCCTGAGTTTCTAAGACTTGTAACAGGAATGTCTTAATACTGTCATTTGTATTCTGGCTGGTAAAATAGTTTAAGGATTAGTTAGATCTATTGTTAGGCTCATCTGAGTGAAAAATGCAGGACCAGAAATAATAGGTGTCTCAGAGTTTCAGGAAGTAGCCTGAATAGAGGCCTCTAGGGTGCTAGCCCAATGTATTTACTGTACAGCCATAAGCCCACTCATTAAAAGACCATTAAGCAAATTAGAAAGTGGGCAACCACTCCTCACAGCCTGTTGTTTATTTGCAGGTCAATGTAGGCTAATAGAGCTTTTTGTTCTTTAGGAACAGTTCTCATGACATTAACAGATTCCAGCAAAAATCTAGTTCATTTATTACCATTTCAGGCTCACTGGAAGAGATAAATAGGACATTAAACATGTACAGAAGTTTAAATTGGCAAAATCCCATCTGTTCTCGTCCTTCCTCTAGAAATACAGGATCCTACAGTCCATCAGTCCTATGCATCAGACAAGCAATTAAGGCTGCTCACACAGTCCTTTCAGAGTGACATGTTTGTGCTGAATGCAAAGTGAAATTCTGTAGGCAGCTCACGCTGTACAGAAGGGAGGCAGAATGGCACAGGCTTTTTTCACCCCTTTTCCACCTCGATAGACCCTTGTAACAGCAGTTGTGAAGTTAAGGTGATGGTTTGTTTTCCCCAAAATCCAAAATCACCGATTTTTAAACCTGAATCTAATTCTGTTCAATAATAATTACTTTTCTATGGAAACATAGTTGTGGGGTAAAGTACTTAATATTCCTGACATAATAAACCAGACATGAAGGTTATCATGTGAGTGAAAACCACATGGCTATTATCTCATAGGAAGGAGGATTTAAGGCTGAAATAGCTGCAGAGTTTTAAGGTGGGCTATGACAGTAACATGAGGTAAAGCTTCGGAAGGATGAGGGGTCTGAGAAAGCTGTTCAATATTCAATGATTACCTCCTCCAAACTCAGGAGCAATGACTCCTAATAAAGAGGAAGTCAGGAAAGAACACCAGGAGACCTGCATAGATGAAAAGTTGCTCCTGGATGAATTCAAGCACACAGGTAGCATAAAGAGGTTGTCAGCAAGGGCAGGCAGACTGGGAGAAATACAGAGAGACTGTCTGAACAGCCAGAGAAAGTTAAAACCTTGATAGAATTAAACTGGCCAGGGGTGTCAAGGGTGTGAAGGGAAGGTACCTCAGAGATAAAAAGAAGACAAGGGAGAATGTGAGCCTTCTCCAGAGGGAAATGGGAAAAAAGGGGCCGACAAGGAAGTTGGAGAGGGAATTTTTACAAGGGCATGTAGGGACAGGACAAGGGAGAATGGCTTTAAACTGACAGAGGAGAGATTGAGATAACTTATTGGGAAGAAGCTCTTTACTATGAGAGTGCTGAGGTGCTGGCACAGGGTGCCCAAAGAAGCTGTGGCTGCCCCATCATTGGCAGAATTCAAAGGCAGGTTGGATAGCGCTTGGAACAACCTGCTCCAGTGGAAGGTGTCCCTGCCCATGGCAGGGGGTTGGGACTGGATGGGCTTTAACGTCCTTTCTAACCAAAACTACTCTAAGATTCTATGGTTCTGTGAAGATTTGAGCATGCAGCTATATATCAAGAAAATCAACCATGTCCACAGTAGCAGATTTCTGCTGTTGCTGTTTTTCTGGCAGCTGGGAAATGAGATTAACAATCAACACCTTGCTAGCACATGAGACAGCCTCAGAAGCTGAACTTGAATAGCTGAAGTGATAATATATTTAATTCCATTCAGAACATAAGTAATATCACATAGAATTATGATTTCTCAATTTGGGAGTCTCTATTTAGCTTTCTACAGAAATTTTTCCATATTCAATTAAACATTTTTTCCCTAAGAACAGTATTCTGGGATACTGCTTCTAATGCATCTCTGTTAAGAAATAAATGATACCAAGATGATCTGATTTGCAGAGATCTGATTTGATTTAGATGTTTTAATTCCTCCACTTTTGGGGAAGGGCTTGAAATTTTATGGATCGCCTCTGTCAGAGTTTCCCCTTGATTTCTCATGGGATGAGTTGTTAAACATAAGTCTTTCGGTATTAGGACAAAATAAGGGGAGATATAATGACAGCAGGGACATACTTATAGGCAGTGGAGGACTGACAAAGGGGCTGAGCCTGAGAGAAAAAGATGGGCTCTATGTAGCTTACAGTAAAATGGGTTTACGGTAGCATGCCATCTATGAAGTTAGAAAGTAACTATACCATTAACGCCAAGGAAAGGTTACTTTGGTTGCAATAGCTGCAAAATTCTTCTTGCATTGGCTTATTTTGTCTCTTGGGGTTTTTTCATGAAAATAAATTTTCTAGTAGTCCTATTGTAAAGGAAAGTCAAGGACAACAGTCAAGCACTCGGTACTTATAAAGTACCTGTAATAGTATTGCTTCTATAAAGTAGAGAAATTGTGTCTGTTCTGAAACTATATTATGATTTCTTCAATGACACAGGCATGATCCTGGTTCAGTATCTCCACTGTTTTCTAGCACAAAAGGAAAGTGGGGATCAGGGGGACTTCTTTTTCCCAATCTTTTATCCTTGCTTACATGTAAGAATGGTAATTCTGCTGGTAGGATCTTTTCTCCTCTAGATCACCCATCTGCTTTACATGCCAGCAAAGCGGGAAGCATTGTCTTAAACCCACTAAGGGAAAAGTCAAAATCTCATCAGTCAGAACTACTTTGGGCCATGTTTGAATTGCCATTTAACTCAATGATAGTTACAACAATGACATAATAGGAAAGTGATGTGTAAATCAGGCTGTCTGCTACTTCAGGCAGGCAAGCTTTGGCTCTCTGTAGAGGAGAGGGAATGGGAGAGAATGGTAGACATTTTATTAAAACCATTTAAGAAGAATACTTATTTTTTCAACTTCACCTATAGTAAATAATATCCAAATAACCATCAACCTTATTAGAGGATCCACTTAACTTACATGTTTCAAGTTTTTTTCCTTCTTTGGTAACTTGGAGTGTAAGTGCCATCACTGTGGCAAGTGAGAGATACAAATATTTCAGTCATACCCTGACATTAGATGTGGTAATGCCTCTAGTGAGTAAAAACAAATGGAATCCATCTGAAGAGTTATTGAAATTTGCCTGCATCTAAACAAATGGCCCTAAGCTACATTTATTGCCAGTAAAGAGCTGGGGATTAAATTAGCTGGGAAAGCACTGGCATCTAGCAATACATGAAATACTCTGAGGTACCTGACACATCTGACAGATTGGGCACCAGACTTTAGGAGACAAAGCTCTCCTGCACTATTAAATTGACTCTAAAACTGATATGATGAGGCATATGCAATAGCACAGAATGCTTTTGCTTGGGTACCTTGAGTCCGTAGTCAATAGAATTGATAGATTTTAGGGTACAATACAAGCCTTCCTTGTTTAGGTACCTACACAGTGAAAAAGAGGAACTGGACTCCTTCCACTCTTGGCTCAGTATCTTTTAGCTACAGTAGAATCCAGATAATTTGATTTAACATAGACATCTAAATATAGACATCTGAATTTAGTGTGGATGAATCATGCTTAGACTGAATTCAGGTAGTTGAATATGCCCTTCTTAACAATGGTCACATGTCAAGCTCAGCTCTAACACAGTCATCCTGGCTCTGACTTGCTTGCATTAGACTTCTTTGGTTTTGCTCTTGCCAGTTATCCCTTGTGGATATCCTATGATTAATACAGAGAAGTGTAACTGTTGCTGTGATTAACTTGTCCAATTCTAGGGTTTGGCTCAATAGTATTATTTTTTCTGCCAGCCCCAAGCAAATATTATAAAAGACTTGCTGGAAATGATGCATACCCCATAAAAAACTGAGCTTCTGTTTCATACAAAGCACATCTGAATTGAAAATATTGGTCTTCTTAGATAGGCACTATATTTCTTTTCCCTACCTTGCCACAAGCAGACTCAGAGACATAATGACCCTGGCCTTAGAAGGCCACATTATTTACTTTGAACAGTAACAAGTAATGCTATTTCAGTCCGCTAACTTTAGTGCTTTCAAGGCCTAAATTACCTAGCAAACATAGATGGATGAGCAAATGGTCTTCAGTATGAATTGATCCTCTCTTCCAGAGCTGTGCATGTTTGTGTTTCTGTGTTTGAATCTTCCTCCTTCCTACTGATTACTGAAAAAGATCCCTTTTCCAACCTTATAATAGCACAACTCACATACAGACTGAAAGATGGATACCTAATATAAGATGAATGCAATGCTAAAGGGAAAAGTCTTCTGATTATTTTGTAGAAAAAATGATTGAGAGTGTCAGAGTCCCTCTTCTATTCCCCCTGGGAGAACACATAAAACATGAATACTCCCTTATATCATTTGAATGCATTTTTCAAGTAATTTTTTTGTTGTTCCCATATGCTTACAAAAACCAAAGCAAGTGCTAACATGGAGTTATGTTAAATAGTGTTGAAGAGCAAGCCTGGAAGCAGTCGCAAACAATCCGAATTCCATAGCTTGCACGCAGCTTCCATTCCTGTGGGTGCACCTGTGATCAAGCACATAGGCTGTTCTTTGGAAGAGCTGAAGTCAAACAAAGTGCTGAAAGAGTGGAAGTCATGCAGAGGGAACAATATCAAGGTACCGACTGCTCAGAGAATAGAGGTACTCATTTAGCACAGGCTGGGTGGCACTCATCTCAGAAGTGGCTTGGCTCCATGCTTTCCTAGCACAGATGATTTATCCCTCTGGACAGTATATTCCCCTTCAGTATATTCACCTTGCGTCTCACTGACTTAGTCACAGGAGCTTCAGATACTTTAGTAGGAGCTTTCATAGCTGTGTCTCCACCACCCTGAAGGACTTGTTTCCAAAACTGTCATCAATCCTGTGAGCTTGGCCTTGCATCCCTGCATCCAATATGCATTTATGACCAACATGTACTGATAGGTTTAAAACAGCAGTCAGGTATTCAATTTTTCTCGTAAGTGAAAATGTAAGAAAGAGTCATCCATGATAACACTTATTTTTGGCAGCTGGCCTGGAAGCTCTGAGGCTGCAAGGCAAGGTCGGTATACCTTGTGTGCTGGTTTTAGCTCAAGTAAGGTTAATTTTCTTCATAGAACTTGTATGGGGCTGTTTGGATTTGTGCTGGAAACAGTGTTGATAACACAGGGATGTTATGTTGTCACTGAGCAGGGCTTATACAGAATCAACGGCTTTTGTGCTCCTCATCCCACCAGCAAGGATGCTGGGAGTGCACAAGTAGTCAGGAACAGGCACAGCCAGGACAGCTGATCCTAATTGACCCAAGTGATACCCCATAACACATGGCATCGTGCTCAGCATATAAAGCTCAGGTAAGAAGAAAGCAGGGGGGACACGCTTGGAATGATGGCGATTTTCTTCCCAAGTCACTGTTATACATGATGGAGCCTTGCTGTCCTGGAGATGACTGAACCACTGCCTGACCATGGGAAGTAGTGAATGAAATCCTGATTTTGCTTTGCCTGCATGTGCAGCTTTTACTTTGCCCATTAAACTGCATTTATCTCAACCCACAAGTTTTCTCACTTTTACCCTTCCAATTCTGTCCCCATCTTCCCCAGGGGAAAGGGAGCTAGTGGCTTTGTGGGGTTTAGTTGCTGGTGGGGTTAAAGCAAGACACCATGGAAGTAGAACTATGCATGCCTGCACTATCAATCCTCTTAAAACACACAATTGGCAGCAATTAGTGAGGAATTTGTGCCAGCAATTTTAGTGTGAGGTGACCTTGCCCATGGCAGGGAGTTGGAACTGGATGATCTTAAGGTCCTTTCCAACACAAACAACTCTGTGATTCTACGAATTATACTCAACTTCCCACCCAGCTGACTCTCACCAATTATCTTCTGCAGCATTAGTTAAATGCCCAGCCTGATGAGAGGCTGGTTTCACTGTTACATCACAACGGACTTTTCATCACATTTATTGCGTTTTCCTCCTTTGTATTTTCTCTAAAATAATGAGGTCAAAATTGAAAATACAGCGATAGCCCTGCTTATCAGAGCATCCCTCTTATCTAAGAGCTCTGGGATCAGTTATATGACTACAAAATCTGACATGTGTTGCAAACAGTGCATTTATTTATAACTGTGGGTACCCATACAAATCCCTTGGCTCCAATCATGTTCAGATAAACAGCCTGAGGCTACATTTTCTTATTTTTAAAGACAAGGCTTGCTGTTCAAATCCAGCCAGCAAAACAAGTCTTTGCTGCTTGATTTTCCTCTGTAAACTGCTGGGAATATTTTAGTAGGGGTCATATTTTGATTACATTGACTGTTAGTTTGTATTAATGGGGGCAGAAGGAAAGGAGAAGGCTGGAAAGCATTTTGGCTGCATATTGAGAAGACTTAGGTGAAATGGTTTTGCTCTTTGGCTTTCTGTAGTGAAGCAAAAGAGCCCAACCCATGTTGTGTTAATCTTCTAGTGGTAATTATTGAGCCTTCTACTCCTTCCGTAGAAGGAAAAACACCCTTTGCACTGTTGGGGCTGAGACGGAATCAGCTAAGTTAGCAAAAAGGCATGGCTAATTCCAAAGGTCCTTGGATGAAAAGAATGTGTTTTCCTCTACACTGTCTGTACCGCCTGAAAGAATAATCTCGGAGAGAATTTGAGATACTCTTAATGTGCCATATTTTTTGCCACATCCTGCTAACAAAGCAGCAGCTCAGGTGTCACATTGATAACTTGCAGCCTAACACAGGCACAGGGAGATGCTCTGTTGGTGCCTGGTATTTCAGGCTTGCTTTCTACTGGAGAGAAGACTTTGTCAAAAACCACAAGTAAGATGTGGTACAAACACTGATACTGGAACCAAGAACTAAAACTAGAACTAGAAGCCTTACAAAGTACAGCCAAATGCTAGCTCTGATACCTTGCATAGTCATTATGTTGAGTCCTGTTTCTGCTGCTTAGTGTTCTCCAGAAGCATGCTGGTTCATACCTGTTTAGCACCAAGAGCAGATCAAAAAACATGCTTTTTTTCCTCCATGATTTCAACTTGGCAAAGTTGAATTTCTTAGAAAATGGAAAAAAAAAAAGAAACCCCCAACTCAGTATATTCTTTCCCATGAGATAAAAAAAAAAAAAAATGCTCTTTAGCATCATCAGCAATGTTTCATTAGTTTATAGCATATTTTATTCAATACTTCCTATACAATAGAATGGACTACATACAGTGGTAACATTATCATATTCATTCAAAGGGAAATTAAAACGAGTGGTTTTGCATCATTGAATAGAAAACATTTTGACTTTGTCAAAACTTACAGTGATGATGGTTCATTTTATGATTTTCATGTTAAAAATGCCACTGCACATTACTTTGCAATGTTTAGATTAAATTGCACTTTCTGCTGAATAATTTTCTTGTCAGTTTTATTCCTGGCCGATTTTTGTGCACATTTTCATCTTTTTGACCTATGTCTGGATGGTTCTCAATCCATCCTCTCCACTTAAAACTATCCAGCTTTGGAGATGTATTTCAGTGGAGGAGAAGAATAGCTTTCAGTGCTGTTACTCATATAGCAACACCGCTTCAATTGCATGATGTGAGAAAAGATTTGCATGGTGCTTATTGCAACTAAATTTTAACCCAGACCAGCTATACCAACTCAGACTCTTCATTTATACTCACCAGACATGGACCAGGGGCTCAGTCTTAAAGTAATCTGTTAGTAACGTTGTTGTTTATACCCATTTCAGACATATTGCAATATGGTTCAAATTCAGACAAGTTTAACTGAGAGGCAGAAGTCAGAAATATTAAATTCTTTGCGAAAATAGTGTAATGAAAGAAAGAGATGTGTTAATGTCCCTGCTTAGAGAGAAATTGCTCCATAAACTGAACTTTTAGCAGACATCAAGGGATTGCTTCAGGATCTAGAAGTCCAGAAGAAACCTTTGGTACTTCATTAGTTTGTGAGCAATAGACCAAAACATAAAAAACATACGACAGAATAGCTCCCCAGCTGCATCTTTTTTATACAGCAGACAGACTGCCTAATCCTCACAGTTCGAAATGTCATATTTGCTTTTCCATAGTTGCATAAGAGTATAATTAAAACTGAACTGTCATATGAAACAACAATGTATGCCTAAAATTGCCTGGAAAGTATTACAAACAATATTCACAAATCCAATAGGGAAAGCTAAGCGAGCCTCAGGGGTGTCAAATAAACACCAGGACATTTCCAATATTTACAGCTCTTCCAGACTCACCAGGATTCCAATTCATCTAATGAAATCTTGTAATGAGCAGCACTACTTGATGTGCGTGATAAGCCTGATGTGTTCTCACCGTGATGGTTTAAAGTTGCATAAGCAGATCATTGTTGCTTTGACTTCCCAAGAAAACAAGGCAAACTACATTGACTAAAAATCACAAATTTAGAGACGTGAAGGCTAGAGAAGGATAATGAATATTGAGACCATTTACATGCCAGAATGAGACTATGACATTGCAAGAATCACAGAATGGTTTTGGCAGAAGTAAGTCTTTAAAGATCATCTAGACTGTCACCATGAATAGAGGCAACATGAGCCACTGGAAAATGAACATTGCTGGGCAGAAGGCTGATGAAGGTGAGAGGTGAGAAATATTTGATTATTTGAGCTAATGTGTTTTTCCCCAAAAGTTAGGTTATACCTATATATAGAGTTACATTTCCAGGTTTTCTGGAATGCTTTGAGAATACTGAGGATTGACACTAAGACATGAAAGAAAGCATGACATCCCAGGCTAATTTTAAACATATTTCAAGCACATTTCAAGCACAGCAACTCTAGTCACAGGAAACCCACTGCAGAATTCTTAATGGCAAAAATCAACTGGCTTTTCTGTATATTTTCAAGGATATTTGAAAAATTGTGGCAGTTGGGTGAAGTTCCTGATGACTGGAAAATGGGAAATATAATCCCCGTTTTCAAGAAGGGGAAAATGGATAACCCAGGGAACTACAGACCAATCAGCCTCACTTCTGTGCCTGGCAAAATCTTGGAGCAGATTCTCCTTGAAGGCATGCTGAGGTACATGAAAAGCAACAAGGTCCTTGGTAACAGCCAGCATGGCTTCCCTAAGGGGAAATTATGCCTGACCAATCTGGTGGCCTTCTATGATGGGACTACAGTACTGATGGAAAGGGGTAGAGCAGTTGATGCCATCTACTTGGACTTGTGCAAAGCGTTCAACACTGTCCCACATGACATCCTTGTCTCTAAGTTAGAGAGAGACATCAATTTGATAGGTGGACCACTCAGTGGATAAAGAACTGGCTGGATGGCATGCAAAGAGTTCTGCTCGATGGCTCAATGTCCAGCGGGAGGCCAGTAACGAGTGGTGTCCCTCAGGGCCCAGTGTTGGGACCGGTCTTGTTCAATGTCTTTGTTGCTGACATGGACAGTGAGATTTAGTGTGCCCTTAGCAAGTTTGCTGATGATACCAAGCTGGGTGGTTGGGTTGATACACTGGAGGGAAGGAATGCCATCAAGAAGGACCTTGACACGTTTGTGAGGTGGGCTGATGCCAACCTGATGAAGTTTAACCGTGCCAAGTGCAAGGTCCTACACCTGCGCCAGAGCAATCCCAGGCACAGCTACAGGTTGGGCAGAGAAGAGATTGAGAACAGCCCTGTGGAGAAGGACTTGGGGGTGTTGGTCAATGAGAAAAATGAACATGAGCCAGCTTCAGTGTGTGCTTGCAGCTCCAAAAGCCGACTATACCTTGGGCTGCATCAAAAGGAGCATGAGGGAGGTGATCCTGCCCCTCTACTCTGCTCTCGTGAGACCTCACTTGGAGTATTGTGTGCAGTTCTGGTGTCCT